>CM067223.1:44584848-44622348 GCA_034190945.1 Octodonta nipae | reverse complement strand
TTAAATAAAACTTTAATTGTAAACTTAAATTATAGACTCTATTCACGTTTAATCTGCCACTACTGCTGTCTGCATAAAGATATACAAGATGTAGTGACGGTTACAAACATATTCCTGTAGTTTATTTAAAAATGTAAATATGTTTCGTGAAAATCACTCATCTTCAATTAAATTTCATTTCGTTATAGCACCAAGTGTTTTATATTTTCCACTTTGAATGCATTTCTTATGTCCTCGCTTCTTTCTCTTTCCGCTATATATATGTTGTAAAGCACTGCTGCTTCATTTGCCTTGATTTTGCTGTCTCACCTCGCCTTCAATATCTCTGTAGCTAGTGATGTCAATATCCAAATATCTTAGTTTTTGTTCCCGTGGTATTACATGAGCCTCAATTTCTTAGTAGCGTAGTCGTTCTTTAGACTGTACTAACCTCTACAAATCGTCTACGGACTCAGCTAGAAGGACATAGCGGATAATTTTTAAATATAGTTTATAGAGCAAAATTTAACTTATTCTCGGACATAAAATTCATAAAATACAACAGCAATTCGTTAATACAATCACGTCAGTAACAGTTTATAGATAATGGTTGCTAAGATTTTAACAGCAAACTGGTAGAAGTAAACGATTTAAATAATACAAACTCGCAAAAATACGAACCTCTTTTGTTTTTTGCTTATATAAAGAAAAGTAATGAAGAAAAGGTAATGCTGTCTACACGAAAGTTGTAGAGAATAAGAAATCATTTTTAATGAGTGTTTATACATCCTGATAGGATCATTTTTTACGGAGTAGACTAGTCAAAAGTGGATTTTTTCAAAAATTTATAACTTTCTGGAAACTGGAATATTGGTCATCGTCAAAATGATAGTTCAAGTTCAAAAATTTCATTTCAATTTGCCTATTTTGGTTTTTCGCTATAATACGGAGAAGTTGGGTTAAAATAATATGCGACAGCCAGGCAGCGGTGCACTGACAATAGCTGTTAAGGCACATGGACGCATCTATAATTTACTTAAGGTGGGGGCACGAGATGAAAATAATGGTAAATTGTATAATTATATGTTTTTTACGTTTTTATTTACATATTACTGCCTACTTATATTGGTCTTGGCTGTCAAAATATTGGAGGGTCGATCGTTTAAACCAAATGTCAAAATCAGTATTAACACATTTTACAAAACAAAAATACAAAAATCCAAGATATACGAAGTGAGGTGCATTCAAAATATATTTTGCATATCGCTATCGAGCTATCGTGGTTAAGATGATACGTCCTGCAAAATATTTCTACAAATTATTTAAATTGCAATTCCGCAAGATCTAGTTAACGTACAATATCGATCTTCGGCGTTATTGATCTCTCCAGGAGGCAGATTAAGGTTCCAGCTATTATTACAACCAAGTTATGATTTTTTTAAATTAATCACTCGCTATACATCGGTTTTTCCAGCTTCTCTTTATGAAAAATGCTGCGAAGATTTTCTGATTCTATTGACGGCATTATGAACAGATGATTACTTTTTTGGACTATAAACAAAAAATGAAAATGCCCTATATTTTTGGGGTTTTTTAAGGCTCAAATAATATACTTCTACAAGTTTGCTGTTAAAATTATGTCAGTTATGACTTACAAACTATTATTTAGGTGATGGCTCATGCGGTTTACTGTTGAATTTTATGTCACCTAAAAATCTCTATTGACTGGTGTATATCGTGTAATTTTTGTCACTTCATGCATTGTTATATATTGAATAATAGAGGACTTATAGATTCACCCTGTCAAATGCCACTGTTGACAAGTGCAGTGTTTGTTACTCTTCTGTCACTTCTTGCTTATGAGAGTCGATAATTTTAATTGGTTCAATGATATTATTGAGTATATATTTCGCTATTAAGTAGCGGGTGAAATTGAATCCTGTTGAAGGCTTTGTGTAGGTCTACAAAAGCATATATATGTTGATTTGTTATTTTCTATAGAGTATACTACTTGAATCAACACCAACACAGCGTCAACACAGGACCTTACAGAACTAATTCTCTGTTTTACTTCTGACAAACAAGTAATTGAGTTAATTTTACTGCTAATAATTTTCGTGACGATTTCAAGATTGATTCTAATAAATGTATCCCCTGTAGTTTGGGCATTTGTTATCTCTCTTTTTGAACACTGGAATGATTGTGTTAGTTCCTCTTCTGTCTGGTATATGGTATGGTTATGTAATTTTGTGTGTTAATTATATAAGTTCTGTTGTTCATTAGGTATAGCGTCTTATCCGGTTAATTTTCTAGTTGTCAGACCTTTTAAAGATTCGATTAGTTCCTGCCGGCTAATATCAAATTCTTCACTTATTTGTGGTGCGATTGTATGTTAGTTACTGTTGTTGTCATTTTCTTTAGAAATTTCGATCTTTCCCAAGCTTCTTGAGGTATTTTGTTAGTTTCTGTAAGTTCTATTTCTTTTCACTGTTTTGGGCACCATATAAATACACCTCTAATCGCTTGGACACTACTACCGATATTCTTGTCCATCATACAAATAGATTCTTCTCTTTTTGGCTTTGTTTAAATTATCTTGTCTCTTCATTTGGGTTTTCTCTCCTCAGTGTAGTAAGTTAGACATTCTGAGAGAGTAAATATGTTCCTGATGCATCGGGATGAAGTAAGCGTTTAGGAAATAAACACGATGTTCAACCTGTTTTCAAGGCAAATAAGTACGCTCTATTCGTACACATACCAAATCATTTCACGCAACTCGGAATTCCAAAAATACAGTACTGTGTTGTGATTGTGGCCATACATAGTCCGTTGATACTTCAAGACCTTTAGAAGTAAGGAAAAAGGAAAACCAAAATAACATTTCCAGAAGTTATGTAGAGAAATCAAATTTAGCCACCCATTATTAAACAGCCTCGGTAGCCAAGGGATAGACGGGGATAAAACAAAGATCTTGATTAAAGAAGAAAATTTTAAAAATACTAAAGTACAATAGTATCAAATGATCACCAACCGACAAATTGTCACTATCAAAATTATTGTACAAACAAGAAAATTTGTATCAAAGCAAAAATTTAAGAATAAACCTGGAGCTACAACACTCAGCGATTGACATCGACTCCAGATTTAGAGTTGAAACGTCTCCATACATACGTAAATATCCAACAATATACGTACTACTACAGCAATATTAGTTGATCATATTGTAGAACATCTCTTTCTCTCAGAATATCTGTGAGGATGAATTTCTTTACAGACAATAATTTCGGATTTCGAAATTACATTACTACACTTTGTTCCCCATTTACTATTTTGAAATACTTATCTGTTGCTCTCGTAGCGTTCTAGTTCTAAGTAAACTTGGCCTTTCTTTTTAGATTTGTATTTTACTTCTTATTTGAACCATGGTGTTCGGGCATTAACTTTGCATGTTCCTAATACTTTTTGTGCCATGGATTTTATATTCTCCCCTTTTTCCATTTACGTCTTCTGTTTCATTCATTCAATTAGTGAGTGTCTATCATGGTATGTCTCTATAGACTTATCCTATTAGGAGTGTATATTAGCAGTCCATTAGATTTTATTCCAGCTGAATTTAACAATATCCATCCTATTGATAATAACTCCAGAGCTAAGTTTGTTTCTATGTCTTTATATCAAAGACATTTAATATTTAATCGTCGAATTGCGACATTCAGGAGTTTCAGGGAACTCTTGCTCAAACAGAATCCAAATCGCGAGACGTACTGTGTGTAACGTCGTTTCCCTGTGATTCCTAACTGATTGAAATATATTTGTCAGTAAAGGATAGCGCAACTGATGAAGGTTCTCGACTGCAAACAATATAATATCTGGAGCCCAGTGGCTTGAAAATCCGAAAAATTAGTATCATAATTTCTTTGATAGATTTTAGTTAACCTACAAATTTTTTAGCCTGATTTATAACCTAGGAATAACAGGGAAATGGCATTACACACAGTATATTATTTCGCGATAAAATATTGAATTCAGTTATATGTACTAAATACATAAATAATTATTCTATATTTCAGTCAGTTGAGAGGATGATGGTTCTCGACTAGAAACAATATATTCTCTTGCGTTCAATTAATTGAAAAACCCGAAAAGTTAGTATAAGTAAAGACATTTCATTTATAATTATAAAAATATTTAAGAAAAATTCTAGTACCAATATGTCACATAAATCCTTCAAAACGTTCATATTTTGGTTAGCAAGATTGAAGATAGAACTCCTCATAAATTAAAATCTACTGTGGTTTATCGCATCAATTGTCATAACTCGTCAGCTTCATGTGTACATTTTTCTAAAATCTCAACCACAAAATTAAACAGAAGTCGTCCAATTTTTTGTATTGTTGGATTATCAACTTTTGCAATAACTTTCCGTAAGTACCGTATTGAAAAATATATTCCCGACGTGGATGGAACTTACTCGCCACGGAGAAATGATAAAACTGGGAGAATTTCTACATTCATTATAGCATAAACACGATACAAACTCAGTCAGTCCTCATGTATGAATAAAAAATTCAAAATTATTATTTGCTTCAAATCAAATATTTTGATGACAAAAAAATATAATAAATTTCTTCGTTACTATAATACAATACTATGATTATATCACTAACTATCAAGACAAGAACGAACGAAAAATTAAATGTCAAAGACCGCAGAAACAAAAGTGGAACTTTTACTAGTTAATAACGGTGTTAATCAGAAAATTTTGGAGAATACTTGTGAGAAATCTTATTTAACATTAATCTGCCGTGAGTCATATATGATTCAATAAAGTGGCACAACCCAACCAACCATACCGACACCCGAACCGGTACAGAATTAATTCCATACCAGAAATCTTTGGGAAATTGTCATCCATTTTTTAAAACTGACTGAAGGATTAGTTACTTTTTGCATTCGTATAAACAACTCAGTAATATGAAATCAAATTTGTTGCCTTATCCACTCTGTAGTATGCTCAATGTTTGAAGTCGTTAATACCAACAACTTTTAGAGCAAGTTTGTTTATTTTTTATATTAACCAATGTTAGAATGATAATTAGTTACATGTAGTTAAATATTTAATTTCTTAATAACTACATTCGTTCATTTGAACACTTTAAAATGGTCAAACTATCCTGTTTTCATAGAAGTTTGAGCGTGATCTTATTTGCAAAAAATATGGCATTTGTATATCTACAGTTTGTCCAGTCAAATAAAAAATAATACAATTTTTGATGTAAAACACCCTGGTCAGTAAAATTAAATTTGTAAATTTATGAAGTATTTCAAAGTATGTAGGCTTTCACAGGCGATATCAATCTTTAAACGATGTTTTTCTGGGCTACTTTGCCGTGGTCTGTGGGAATTTCTTCCGAACGTTTCATCTGCAACTGCGGTAGACATCTTACGTTCGCGGGCGTAGAATATACCTTGTAGACTACTGGCGAGACTGAATATAATGCCGTTTAAATCATCAGTTTCTGGAGAGATGATAGACATTCAAGTTTATGGATCAGTTTGAAAAATACAAAAAGGCGTGAATGACAGTTAATATTTTCAAAGAATTATTTTACCTGTAATTTGTACAATATTTATGTTGTCTTTAAGGCTTTATGTTTGGGCTAGTAATATGTGTTTTAAAAAGGTTGTGTTGGAATAAATGATTAGTGGTGTCAACTAACCAACTGAATATTTTTATAGTAGGAACGTTCACATTATGTGAATGGGTGAAATACATAATGCATATTGAAAAAATATAGTGTATTCAATTTTTTAAATTTTAACCACAAACATGTTATAACTATTTATATTTTAATACAGGTATCATGCAATTTAAGTATTTATTTATTATTTATTTTCCAAAAAACTCATTCTGGAAATTGAAGTTTCGAATGAAATATTTATCTCCTAAACTTTTACAGTTCCTAAGCATATTTTTCCAAAATTCAATCTGTTTTGCTTTTGACGATTATATATATATATATATATATATATATATATATATATATATGAGCTTTGTCTGTCGTACTTCTTTTCAGTTAATAACACATAGACAATTTTGAACGTCATTATCTACAAAAGTGCTTATTACGTTTGGGACCTCAGTTTGACGACTACGTCCATACTTGTGAGGCTACTTTTATGCAATTTTATTTAATAGGTAAAATACACCGCTGACGACATTGAGAAATAGAGTTACAAAAATTACAAATTAATGAAAATGTGAAAGAAGAATGTAACGAAATGAAGTGATTACGAAGTACAAGAATAAACAAGAAGTAAAGTGATACACTTTAAAGAAATTAAGTATTGTCAGGGAATAGGCTATGCAGAATATATCGAGAATAAATAAATCTTAAAGCAGTTTTAGCAAATAATTTCAAAATAACCACCTATTTTTTTTAAAGGTTTGTCATTTAAATTATGTTCCAATTGAACCCAAAAAAAATTGAATCAAAGAATCATTACATTACATTACACTATACTATACTATACCATACTATACTATACTATACTATATTATTCTATAATATACTATACTTCCTATATGCTGGAGATGTAGGTACATAGAAAATTTTCAAATTCACGATTAAAACTATGAGTGTCTACATCTACAGTTCCCAGACTATTAAGTTAGAATTAATATATTCATGGGACAATGTCAGTTCAGTCACATCGATGTTATTTTTGATAGCAATATTGGATGATTCGCCAATTTTCTGAAAACCTGTATCCTTTAAATCATAGAGAAATATGAGTACCACTTTTGGATCTTTCTTAATACAATCAAATTTTAAAAATACACAACTCGGTAAGGAGTTTTGGAGAAATCGACCAATATATCAATCGATTTCCATGCTTGTGTATGTTCAATTCCAAATTTCACCCCTTTACGAATACAATTCTTTTTTTCTAAATTTGAAATTTCACCAATCCGGGAGTACAATCTATTAAACAAAACAAATCTGTTCACAACTGGACGAGAAATTAAGTAACATACATATACAAAAAAACTTCACGCCGAATTGATAACCTCCTTCTTTTTGGAAGTCGGTTAATAATATTTTTGTACTGTAGTGATTTGACTGTAACTAGTGAAAATAACACATTTTACCTGCTTTTTATATTATATTATAGTATGTTTCATACTAATTATTAATTAATGATATCTATCCGTTATCAAACCATGTGAAAAACTTTCCCGATAAAAAAACAATTATTTCATACGATGAGATTTCATCAACAAGATGATGCACCCCAACACAACACCCTAATAGCGAGAGTACCGTGTAAGGCCGGTACCATCGACTTCCTCAATCGTGAGTACCTTCATCAACGTCCATCGAAGTCTCTCATCCTAAGTTTCGGCAGGTCGTCGACCTGTACCGAGTTCCGTTAGTTGTTGCTTTCAAGCGCTACCACCAGGAGCTACCTTGGAACACTCCACGGTCAAGTTTAGTCGAGTACGGATACTCAGTGTTCGAAACGCTATCGATAGCTGAAGAAGTAAACGTACGTGGTGAGAGTACGGAAGATAAAGTACCACACCACACCAAAGGCATGCGGAAGGATATCGCTGCGCAGCTAACACGTGACGTGAAGCATCAGTGCGATTGTTTTTTGGCTAATGTCAAATCGGACAGTGACATTCAGTGTTTGTAACCTCAAGCGATTTTTTATTGGATTATACAGAAGACTGATTTGTTAGTACTAATGTGGTATCATTAAGGATCTATTATTATTTTATGACTGTGCAAACTTTAGTGGTACACTCATATATGAGTGGCCGGTTTTTCGTTTGGATAAGTTAAGTGTAATCAGCCAAAATTTTTTGGATACCTTGGATACCTCTTTTATCCCCAAAAGACTGCAACAAAGGTAGGAAAGACTTAGTCATTAATTCACAGCTTGAGTTAACTGTATTTTCAAAAAGGTAAAATTATTGAAGAAATACTGCTTCAAAGGTGAAACAATTTTTCGTATGACAAAAATTGCAGTTGACTTTTGTTGTATGAATATTTTTGAAATAAAACTACTGTAGACTATTTTAATGCTTATACTGGAAAAACTTCTGTGTTTATTCTTTCTTACTAACCAATTTAAAATATCAATTTTATAGTAATCAAATATAATCGTTCTCGTTTTCTAAACATTACCTATAACACTAAAGCCCAATCAATAAATACATTGTTGGGAAATAAATGAAAAGTCAAGAAAATACAATTTGCATGATCATTTTTTATAGAATACCTACTGGACGTAAGATTCTCCAATTAAATAGACTCAGTGAATACGTAATAAAATTTTTTCCAATTGATTTACTTTTAACGTTATTATACAATCATACGAAATAAATAATACCTATCGCATATTATTGTTCTAAACATTCAATGTCATTGTCAAACGCAGTAAATATTGTTTACTTTAAAACGATAAGTTTATTCACGGAATGCCTTTTATTAATAACTCTCGGAGTCATGTTTTTGGTTAGTTTTGTGGCCTTTGAATTGTAATATTTGTTATTCTAGTAGAGGGAAACTTTAAAAATGTAACTTTCAAAATTTGTTGAAATAATTTGAAATTGCACAAATCAAAATTAGTGGAGATAGAGACAGAGAGAGAAAGAGAGAGAGAGAGAGAATTGATAAGTATAAAAACTATTACTAGTAAAAAGATATTTGTTGGATACACTAGTTTACAAATAGGGGATTCTTTGGGAGGAACACCACGATTGACATTAAGAAAATGTACAATTCCTTAAAAAATTTGTAAAATTAGTACACTATTCTATGGTATGAAAAACAAATTAAAGAAACAATATAAATAATGAATGCAAATTGAACCAAATTAATAAAATATGAATACAAAACTAAATAGTCATTTTTTAAATTGGAATCAATAATTAATACCGGGCTGTTTGCGTAATGTTTACGAAATATCTACGAGTCATCTTCATAAACTGTAAAAATATTAATTTAAGTAAATGTCACCATCTTTTTTAAGTAAAGTCCATGGAACATTGCCCTCCGAAATATGAATAAATTATAACTTGCGTGTCTACATAGTGTGCCCTGAATGATACTCAGATATAATTATTATTCGAAAGACTTTTTATGACCATTTAATCGCCTCAGACGTCACCGCCAAAATTCTGATTTCTTCTGAGCAGTAATATTATTATTAATTCTTATTGTATATTGTAAAAAAATTGACAACACTGTTTGATGTAGAATGGGGGGGGGGGGCAAAAGCAATGCGCAAGTCATCAAACCCACATAGAAATAGGCACTGATGCCAGGAAATAACTGAAGAAAAACTTCAATTAAAGAACACAAGATATCAAAAAAAAATAATAACTTCTAAAGTTATGTATTATATACAAGACATCTTTCTAAAGTTTTGTACCTGAAATGTTATACCCATAATCCAGTTATACTACCTGTATACAAAATATTCTACACAAAGCAAATTGAAACAAATGACTATAAATACTCAATATTGCAGTTGAGGCTCTATTAGTTAAATTCTAAAACATTTGATAACGAAATTATTAGAAAGCAATTGTCGTTGCCAATTTCCAAACATCAAAGTGACTCAAAAGAACAAATTAATTAAGTTGACTGACCTTGAAGAAGTGTTTAACACAATAACCATAAACTTTTTTGACCACGAAATCAATATTCATATTTGTTGGCTATTATGCTATGCAATTACTATTTGTGTAATAATCAAAAATCAACTATATTTGGCTAACAGACAAGAAATTAAACTTGGCAACACAGAGAATGGTGGGGATAAGAACTGTTCGTAGGTCAACAAACCCACATTTCTAAGCAGAAATCGTAGTCTACTGCGATAATTAATATATTAAATTTTATGAAAAAGTTCTGACAACCTCGCAAAATTCAAATCTACAATAGCTATATAATTATACATATCAGAAATAAATTGAAATATTGACTTCGAAAACTGATTTTCCGTATATAAAAAATGTTCAAAGTTTGCTTCGTTCTAATTATCTTACTAAATTTCAAATTGTTTTATTTTTTTAAAATATGGTATATACTGCTTCCCTCTATAATTGACCATTTACCCTTATTTGGAATTTATAGAATCATATTTATAAGAACAAACTACCGGTTATATTGGCATAAAACACTTTAAGAGTTTAAACTGGCAACAATGTCGGAGATGTCTAATAATTTAACATAAAATAAACTAATAAAATAATTGACTGGGCATCTGTGCCCCAAAAAAATCGTATTTTATATAACAGTCAGATCATTTAGTGTTACCAATAATATCGCAAAAAAATGGCAAATACTAATGCGTAAAATTGTTTATCCAAACATTATTTCGGAGCTGTATTACGGTTTCTAGTCAAATTACGAGCTTATCATCTGCAACTGCGGCAGTGACGTATATCGGAATTATATACGAAACTAGGAAGTTATTCCAAGAGAAAACAGTACTATATGCTACAGTTCCTACATAATCTAAGTAGTTTGTTTTATTTTGTTCAATTTATAATTTACAGCAAATTGTTAGAATTTGTTTAGAATTTGTGGTAAAGGTTATAAACTACTCTACATTCCTTTCCTAAATATATTCCTATATATTTTAAAATGGCAACAGTGCCCAATTTAATTACTAATTTTGAATGTAAAATAGTTGACCTGGCAACATAGTGCACACAAAGTTTGGTATTTGTTAACATCTGAATGAAGGATTACTGCTATTTTCCTAACACAGGTCGGCATTTTCTTTAACATTTTATATTAGTCCTATGTTAAATGAGGAGGAACAATCTTTACTTGGTTGTCTCCTTGTTCAAATTGCTATCAAGTCTCGTCCCTAATATCTATATCTTATGTAATATTATTGAATTTTTGTATATTAATTAATTAAAATTCATTATCATGTGGTATTTTAAATCTTAATAAGAATATTATCACAGATACTAACAATAAAATCCTTTGTTTCGATTTTTTAAATACCCAACAGATATATTATTCTTCATAAAAGCCTCTGAACTGAACTTCAAGGTTATTTATCTCAAATTTCCTTTACTATAGGAACTTGATTCAATTTGCATTGAATAGATGACAACAATGATTACGCCAGCTTGTAAGTCCATCTAAATTTACGTTTTTTATTGCGCCTTATCATGTAATTTCATCCTGATGAACTCAGTAGGGAACTTGTTGCGATGACCTTGCTAAATTCATTGCCACTGTCATGGTCATCAAGCAATAGATAGTTCGTCAACAGTATTACTAAATGCAAATTATGCGGAGGAGTTTTTAGTGTTTTTGATGACTACAATTATTGATATCCAGTTTAGCTTCGGATAATGTTCTTACACATTTTCATTTGTTCAATTAATAATAACAAATTAAGTACAGACAGAGTTATCATTTAATAAGAACAATGGTCTTCTTAAAGTTTAGGGAATCCATGTTATAATTAATAAATATTGATACAGATATATTAAAGGCAATAGCCTTGTTTTATCACTTTCATTTGATTATCACGTAAGTCGAGAATCCAATAACAAAAAAGAAAGAATTTAGTTTTATTTGATCAACATGTGCACCATTTTCCATACTTATCTCTTACATGGTGTTTAACCAATACTTTTGAAAATATGTAAAAAAAATCATTAGTTATTAAAAGAGTTATTTCTTGTAAAGAACTGTCACAGATATGACAAAGCTTGGAACTGGCATTACCATAACGGTCTTCAGATTTCACGGTTATTACTGCTACAGGTAGTCTGAAGTTGTACAGTTAGGTACTGTTTTTAAATGAAAAATATGTTGGACAAGCTAGTTGTATTTGTGACACAGGGACAGAATGTGTTTGAGATTATTGAAATATTTAGAAACCTTTCATGTCAAACAATTGAAATTACACTGTTTTGAATTTAATAATAATGCAAATAAAAGCAAACTTAAATCCATTGTTAAGTAGCTCCTGTTGATTGGTGTTCAATTTATGAAGTAAATTATATAAAATTATTGTTTTAGCATTGTCTTTAACTTTTTGGCAAATTAGGTTCAGTTCCAAACCCAGGTTCATACTAATTACGAGGAAGCTATGAAGGGTTTTATAAACTAATACCAATGTTTATTAAAAATAATAATAATTTAGATTAATATTTTTTCTAAATATATCACTGGCTGGCATGCGCGTACCCGGGTCAGTTTTCCGCGGGATGGGGGTGGAGTTACTTCTCTTCGTTATGGTCACTTAGCAATAACTGTAAAATGCATATGTGCATATGTAGTGAACATTTTGCTTTATTTCCGGAGGTTTTGAACCCCCAAGTCCCCTCCCCTGGGTACGCCCATGCTGACAGAATCAATTTTTAAAGAATTATAAGTAAAAATGTATGAAAAATTGCAAATACAAATCCAGAGAAATCGGCCTGCTTTAATTTTGCTAGTCAGCGCAAATAATAATGCACGAACAGTACGTGGAATCATGCTGCTACCTTCAAGCGTTTCGTTTGTATTTGAGATTGATTTATTTTTATGGTGGAGACTTTTCCACATAACTATGCTAGTTCCGTTTCTTTTCTTAAATATTTTATGTACCCTATGTCAAAAGTCTTAAAGCCCTCACACTCTCTTGAACAAAGGTGTAAACTAGGCGTTGAATGAACAAACAATTTTTTTAGACCGTTTATTTCGCATCAACGAATAAATTAGTTTATAGTCTACCGATAAACAAGTTTACTGGTGAACGATAATATTTGTGCATCGGAACATCCCAACCATCGAGATAAGCTGATGAACACACGAAAAGCATCTAATGCTTCTGGAAATGTGCACCAACTAACGTCATCTGATTTCAATTGGATCAATTGATTATCAAGTGTCATATCTAAACAGTTTACTCCTTATTCAGTTTGGCGGTTACTCATAAGTTTACGAATGAACTGGTTTAACCCATCATCGGTCAAAAAGTATAGGTGTCTCGTTTCGTTGCCTGTAAAAGCGTAAACGACACGCCACTAGTGCAAACTAAGTCCTAGTTAATTGTATGATATTTGTTACTCAATTATAATGCTTTTCTTCATTTTTTAGTATGTTTAAGTTTGATAATGTAACCTTAACAACTATAATAATACGCCCTCTTCTGTTCAGGAATACAGAAGAGGCTCGTCCATTTATAGAGTTAATTAAATTTTCTATTTGTTCATGGGATCGCAGCTGGGTTTTGTCTTCTGAACATTTCTTTAACAATCATATACGAGACTAGCTCAGTCGGATTCATATCGAAAAAGTTTGCCGACCTATCCTGTCTGCACAATTGGTTCTTACAGAACAGAGTATTGTTCACTAAAATAATGGCATTTTTAATGTAGATGTTTCGTTAAGATATATACTGTATACACCCCTCCCCTTAGGTCCTCCTAGAAAACGGACCACTCACGTAGAAAGAGCTAGTCACTCTGCAGGTTTGGTTCGCTCTATATTCGTTCTAAAACAACACATTTCTCCCCAGAGGTGAAGCAAATTTAGGTGTTCTTGTGAACGCAATAAATAAGCAGCGTACGTATTATTAAACGTCTTCCAGGTCCCATGTTGACTGCAGCCAGCCTGCGTCTTTTTGTTGGTCCCGAAACATTAAAAACTATGCAACTTTAATTAACCTATTCATCTATAAGAAGCACTAAGATGCTTCTTACAAGTAAAACGAACCCCAAATTAGTACGTGCTTATAATACTTGTTGCTATTGTTTCTAACTTTCTTCTCATAATTTCCCTCAGTATCCAGGTTTCCGCGCCGGAAGTTAGTTACTTCTAATTATTGTATTATATATTCTAACTTTCATTGTCCTGTTTATTTCTGTACTTCACAGTATGCCGTTCAAACATATTATTTTTCTTGCTTTGTTGTTTTTTTTTTCGTCATCTGTTCCTTCCTTAGGAAATATAACGCCTGAATCTTTATAATCGATAGCATTTTTATATTTCTATGTTGCCATCAAGTTCAATATCAGATGATTATTCTACTACACACATCAATATTCATCTCCAGTATCCCTTTCTTCCTTTAGCTTTCTACTCATTTACACAAGCTCGTCTTTATCGCTTGCGCACACAACGTTATTGGCCACCAGTTGGAAACTGTAAAGACATGTATTATTGTTTTTTGAAGGATACTTGTGGCATCTTTTTCAATGTCTAAGTGTTTATTGGGAAATAACACCACACTTTAAAGGAACGTGCTGTATATTCCAAACGTTTCGGGGTCTAGATCAGACCCCGTTGTCAATGGCTAAGAAACTACGGATTAAAAAAGGTACAATTCCAAGATGTGAATTTAAATATTTGACAATGTTTATTATTTGATTTTGACGTAACTAAGATAATTTTATTTGTAATATACAGGGTAGCACAGAAATTTCTAAAGATCATATAATCATAAAGTTCCTTTCAAATTGGAAGAATTTGAAAGGGAGATCTTCAGAACAACCAACATCAAACTTCACCAAGCAACACTAACTCCCAATATAATCACATTAATACAATAACTATACCATACATACAGGGTCTATCAGAAAGACTAAAAAGAGTGGGAAACAGATATAATATCAAAACATCATTCAAAACAAGAAATACACTAAAATCAATTATATCAAAAACCAAACCAAATAACACAACTCAAAATACAAAAAATTGCATTTATAAAATCCCGTGTGAATGTAATAAATTCTATATTGGAGAAACCTCTAGACCTCTGAATGTTCGAATAAACGAACACAAAAATTACATAAAAAAACGACAATTTGAAAAATCCAAAATTTGTGAACATGCTTGGGACCTTGGTCATAAAATACAGTTTCATAATTCAGTTATATTACACAAAGAAGAACACAACACCAAAAGAAAACTAAAAGAGTCTGCTTTAATTTTGTTAAATGAAAACGATTGTATCGCTACTACCTCCGTGGAATTCAGTCAGTCCTGGTTGCCGATGATTAAGGAAGAAATTGCTAATGGTCATGTCCATGTGAACAACCCAATATAGGGATAGTTCATAAGGTTTTTCCTAGGTTTTCCCTTATGATTTTAATGGGAACACTGAATCAACAAAGTTCTTTGGTCGCATTTTTGGCGAAGAAAGTCGCACCTAGGAGCGCCACATAAAGTTCTGAAGATCTCCCTTTCAAATTCTTCCAATTTGAAAGGAACTTTATGATTATATGATCTTTAGAAATTTCTGTGCTACCCTGTATATTACAAATAAAACTCTCTTAGTTACGTCAAAATCAAATAATAAACATTGTCAAATATTTAAATTTACATCTTGGAATTGTACCTTTTTTAATCCGTAGTTTCTTAGCCATTGACAACGGGGTCTGATCTAGACCCCGAAACGTTTGGAATATACAGCAATTTCCTTTAAAGTGTGGTGTTATTTCCCAATAAACACTTAGACATGTATTATCATCAAATTGAACCCACATGCCTTTACATTTCTTTTTATAGGGATCTAGAGTTTTTGCAAAATAGATTTTAAAAAGTGTGGGAAATAAACAGCAACCCTGTCTTAATCCCTTATTAACATCAAATTCCGATTTTTATTGACGATTACAATATAAAGTCTGGATTCGTTTGATAAGTAATAGGAGATTGTTGTAATACTTCACAAAGCTTGATAATCGGTACGGAATCATATGCTTTCTGCAGATCGATAAAGACTAGATTGTTGATATATTTCTTACTGATCTTTTTTCAATAAATTGTTTTATATTAAAAACATTGCCAGTGCATGACCTTTTCAGTCAAAATCCACTCTGCTCTCGTATTTATAACTTTATCTACCAATCTTCACATTTCTAGTCTCTTGGAATGATCGGATTACCCTGAAAACTGCTGATCTAGACATATCAAGTATCACTGACGTGACAAGTCCTGTTAATGTAATATTCGAAATTGGATTTTTCAACTCTTTTAAAATACTACTTTCAAATTTACATCAAACTAGCAGATTTTAACAAATATTGACCTAAAAGTGGAAGTTAGCTATTTCTCCTTCAGTCATCTAATGGATATCAAAAGTTTTCTTTGATTACTTTATTGGAAAAATGGGATCTACATTTATTTGGAACATAGTTGAAAAGGACCATGATTTGGTGATGGCAATTCTGTCTAGTGTCAGCTTGCAGCTTGTAGTATTTATTTACCCATTTACATCTTATGTCTGTGTCAATTTCCAGTATAGAGCAAAACATGTCCAAATAAAACACATAGGCTTACCGATTTATCAGTTATTCCTTTGCTTCTACATTCCGTTCTCTCAACTTACCGCTAAATTCATACCTTTTGGATGCTACAACCACAAATACATTTTAACTTTAGCTTGAACATTAAAAAAAAACAATCTTACTGTTAAAATACCTCTCCAAATATGCTTTCCACCAAGAAATATTAAATTCAACCAAATTAGTAGATACCTATAATTTGGCTATGTGTACTTTTAATAATACTGATGTCGATATTTATTTCTGCTCAACATCTTACTTTGCCAACGACTGTACTATAAAACGTGGTTCAATGTATTTTTCGAAGTTCAACGAACTGTCCTCAACAACAGAATTTTTATTCTAATTAAATTTGTTTGTTTTCTTAATACATTTTGGGCCTTACTTGTGTTTTTTCTCGTATGCAAATCGAACACTACGCGAAATACTGGTGTCCTTGTGTTTATATTTAGATTTTTATTTTATTGTTTTGTGCATTTGCATAATCGATCTATGAGAGAGTACAGTGAACTATTTCGAAGGTTCAAGGTCAAAAGTTGGCGATGTCTTCAAAGGTCAGTTAATCATGTATTTAGTTATTTCGGCAATCAGAATAATTGCTTAATTGAAGTCATTTGATTTGTATTTGAAACAACTTACTGTGAAAATCCTAACGCTAGGCTCAATATATTTACACAAAAATTCAAAACAATTAGACAGGATCAATTATAAAAAAAACTTACGGAAAGTTTAGTATCCAATAATGTTAGTAGTTTTGAATTACTGCATTTACAATTTACAGAGAATGCTTATATAGATAAATGTTTATTATTTTTCCGGTTTGCGACTTTTCTAAGTTATCCTGACTTCAATCCTTTACAGGACCGAGTACTTTCTTTTCTAATGTGATTTCCCATTTACCCCGTTCTGATTTTTCAAACATATTACTTATATTTCAGAAATATTACTCCTATTTTCTGAAGAAAGACACTAAGGAAATATATAGATTATTTCCTTGCGTTCAATAGTCTTATTCAAAAAACTTGAAACAAAATCTAACAGAGCTTATTTTTAGTTACCCTTCTTTACATTTGCATTAAAGTAAAGGAAAGTATTGATATGGGTTAATAATTTTATATGCATTTAATGTGGAATTAAACAAATTTCAAGCCAAGGCTGAAGACGTCCACCAGAATGGCCCCAAACAACTACTATATTCGTACAAAGTTTTCCAATAGATTATTATCCATAAGAACAAAATAATATTTTCGCACGGTAAAAAATACTTGTTTCCAATGGAGTAGTAGTAGGTGTTCGGGAGAAGTCACGCAGTGTCATATAAACACATACCTCTGTTGGTATTCTAAGTTTCAGTATTACGGAAAACTCCTTGATATATGTAAAGGAATTTTCCTTACGCTGCTGCTACTCAATAGGAAATTATTTTTTTACCATATTAGGTGGCAGCCTGACGCTATGAAGCAATTCATTTTCAGAGCATCAAAAGTAAAATGGCCGGTCAGTATCTATTTATTTTTATATATTCTGGGGAGCTATCATTCACCCACAAGTACTGTCGGATTTTAACAAGAACAAATTTACAAGAAACCAAATATAACCCAATGAACAAAATGTATCAGTAACAACATTTTTTAAAGAGGACAAATACTGGTAATGATAGGGCTAAAGTACTGCAAAAAAGTAATATGATAAAATAGGCGAACCAATTTTCACAAGGACACAGACAAAACGTCGCTTTGTCAAACCAAACTGATAAATCATTTAAGGAAATTAATATTTCTAATAAACAGAGACTACAAAATTTGTTTGCTGTGTTAAGTTACATTGATGATAGGCCACTAAGAATGTAAAACGGAGATACCTAGTTTATCAGATAATCTGCAGGTTTTCAACAACATGGGGACAAAAAATACGGAGTGATTCAAATGTACTGTACAATCGAAGAAAGAAAGAAAATCTAGTTTTTGAAAATTTGTTCCAAGGCAGAGTCGTAAGTGTTTTATGGAATAGATATTAAGTAAATCAAAAAATAAGTTTAAAAACAACAAAAATTCACATAAGAGTAGTAGACTATAATAATAAAAAAGATAATTGTTAAAAAACATGAATTTTTGAGATTCCATTTGCTTTTTATTGTTTTATTTTTCCTTAATTTCGTATAAGTCATATACTCAAAACTCTTATTTGGGATGTTTACAAATACCCAGAGCGTCATACTATTTAAAAAGTTGGTCAACAAGAATTTGAAACAAGGAAGTTGCTCACTAATTTTGAAATATCTATTTACGCTCATTATACAACATACATTTATGTTGATTAGACTCAATAGATCAAATCTAATTTTTGAGTTGGTATGTTTATTAACTTACAGGAGATAGCACTTTGAAAACATGAAATTTTTCTTTGAAAAGATCCAATATAATGAGCACAATGGAAAAATTGAAAAGATTTAAAAATTGGGTACTTTTTTAGGATTGCGGCTTAGATGCGCACTATATAGACAAAATCATTATGAGAACGACTGACCCCACGTTTACCTATAAAACTTGGCCTCATGAAAAGCCTCTTGAAAGTATTAGATGCGGATGGTGTTGAATTTGTGTACATTAACGAAAAATTTGTGTAGGTACACAAAATCAGGCAGTTGAGAAAGGATGAAATATTTAAAAGAAGCTTATTGACCCGGAAAGCTTAATAATAAATTAATAACTATAAAAATACATTTAATTACTTAAATCAGGTTTTGTAATGTAAGTCCTTCGTCATACCCGTCCGTCTACAATTATACAATACCTCCATTCTCAATACTTCTTTGCTTAGAATAAAAAAAGATACCAGGGCCACTGGAACCCAAATGTCTTGGGGGATTACTGTTAAGCATTAAACATCTTCGAAAACTCAACATTTATTTTATGATTACGAGGCTGTGTTTACCTTCATTGAAAAATGCTATAATGGACAAATAAAATTTTTCACTCGAGAAAAAAAAAGAAATTAAAACGCGTCGTAGCCTAACCTCATTGAAGAAATGATTTCTTCACTGATGACTGCAGGCCTATCCAACAGAAGTAATTCATTGTCATCGACCTCGACATCAGTCAGCAAATACGTAATATTCTAGGCTATTTCTACGAGCCGACGTATACCTTTCTTTTGGAATAGTAGGGTAGTGGGACAAAGTCAATGAACTCTTCTCGTATCAATGTTGAAGCTAATGGTGATGGACAAGTTTACAACAAAGTTCTTGAGTGTTAATACTTCATTCTTGACATAATTCTGTTGTCTTATTCCATAATTTCGAACTTAGTGTGAATTATTCTGAATTACTGGAGACTATAAGAATTTCGAGATGTACGTTCTCGAAGTGTCCTACTTTCATACCACATAAACAGAATTCAGTATTGTCGGGTTTTTATACCAGCAAATTTCCTTAGATATCACAATAGGTCATTAACTGATAATATAGCTGTCAGAATGGAATTTACTAAACCGAATCAAGTACGTTGTATTCAAATTGTCAGGTGTTTACCTAAAATGAACTTGTAACTTTAAAGAACTTTGTTTACTGTCACTCTTGCCACGATTTGCGGTTTATCCTGATTTGTTGCAATGAACCTCAAATTTAGTATATTATTCTGGTAACATTTTGTTAATTCTATGCTAGTATAATATTATTACATGTTTAGTCATTATAGATTCAATGTAGAACACATACTCAAAGATAAGGTATGAAATATCATATATTAAAACACTGTGGTAATTCTCACTAATTTACTAGATATTATTTGACAGTTCTTTCGCTCAGTTGACAGGCTTCGTCAGAATTAAATATTTAACTAAATGCTCAACATCTGAATACCTTATATTTTATATTATATTATAGTTTCGTAAGCTGATGGGGAATTTGGGTATATGGGTAGAAAGTTCAATATGTTTACGGTATAATATTAATGACAGTAAAGGTAAACACTACTAACTAATATAATCTTGAATTTTGTATTATACAAGGATATTGAGATTAAGTAAGGGATGTTTTGTGATTTAAAAAATGTGGTGAATTTTTATTTTTATTGATTTTAAGTGACTGTAAAACAGATAATTATTTACTTTTTTGTTCTAGATGTAATATTTCGATTTTCATTTAATAAATATTTTTATAGTCTTTTAAATATTCAGACCCTTTTGATTTAAATAACACTAACCCTATAATAAAAAATGAGATATTGCAGCTTTGTCTTAGCCGCAATTATTTTCATAACATCTTCAGTAGCACTCAAGTTTTAATTATTGGCAACCCATTAAATCTTTTTTTGGCTAAACTATTTATGGACAATCTAGAATCTTTAATATTTACACATGATTTGAGTAACAAATTCTTATATTGGTACCGATACGTTGATGATGTTTTCGCTTGCTTTACTGGTACACAAAGACAATTACTACATTATTACATAAACCAACTCCACCCCAATATACAATTTACACTAGGAGCATAAAGATACAACACATTAGATTTTCTAGATTTACCTATAAAAATATCTGAAAATAAACACAATTTTTCTATATATCATAAACAGTCCCATACAGACCTCATTATTCGAAATACTTCACTGTCCCATTACCTATCTTTTAAAATGAACCCAATAGAATAAAACTCATTAATATCAATAATGGTTACAACTTCCAAATCATTTGGATATTGATTTTGTTCTTTGTTAAAAATTTCACAGTGACAAAAAATTGTCATCACAAAACGTCAAATACAATACAATGCGATTGAGAACGACTCCAAGTCGTAGTTGAAACGTCTCTCAGATACACTATTTATATACAGGAATACCCTAATGAACAGACAAAATATTCCAAATCATTGATAACATATTATCCAGAAAATTAAAGAAAAAAAGCTGTAGAACAGGTATACCTTCGCCCAGCTCCAACGCAGTATTTTACCAGTCCAACACATTTATAGGTTCCCATTTTCTACAAAACAGAAATATTCAAACAGGGTTTAAAACTAACAATAATTTGGCCAAACACATAAAAAATAATAAAGATAAAATTAATAAATATGATAACTCAGGAGTCTATTAGTTAACATGTGGTAGTTGAACGAACTTCTATATCGTTCATACAAGGTCATTTAAATCAAGATGGTTTGAACATTTAAAAGCCTATGAAAATCAGAGGTACAACTTATCTACCCTTGCTGACCATGTATTGCATGAAAATCACATTCCACTAACTACTTTCGAAATATTACATCTAGAACAAAAAAGTAAAAAATTATTTCCTTTAGAGTAACTTGAAATCACTAAATATAAAAATTCACTACATTTTTTTCAATATCCTTGTATAATACAAAATTCATGATTATATTAGTTATTAATAGTGTTTACCTTTAGCTGTCATTAATATTATACCGTAATTTCAAGTCATCCCCATCATTATCTTACAACACTATATATAATGTATCCAGATGTACCTATAGCATTTAGTTTAATATTTAATTCTGCCGAAGCCTGTCAACTGGGTGCAATAATTGCCAAATGATATGTAATAAACTAGTGAAAATTACCACAGTGGTTAGTGTTTTAACATAATTACAATGAATTGTTACCAAAAAATGACCACAACAATCAATATAAAACATCACATTAACACAACATGAAGATGCATTCATATTCAGACATAGATAATAAAATAACTAGGTAACAGAATTTTATTGAAACATGTTATGCCAGATTAACCTTCAGAACGTTAAACTCAGGATCCAAGGCGAATTACAACTATCACTTATTTTAAAACATCACATTTAAAACCACACATTTCAATTAATTGAGATCAGTGCGTGTCAAATGGCAGGTGCTTGCATCAAGTGAACTTCCAAATATTGGTTTCGTTCCTTTATTTTAAAAGTACAAATAACTAAATACAGTGCATGTACACAGAAAAATGTAAACTGCACTGAAGTATACGTGCAACATCTGCTTCATTTAGAGGACCGTCAAGTGGTCAGTCGGAATCTTTTCAAAGCCCACCGCAAAGTTCTTAATCCTTTCGGTTTAGAGACAAATTCTAGGTAGTGAATTAGCACAATTGGGATGTAACTTCTTGGGGGATTTAAAAATGATCAGGTGGTTGGTTAATGCTTTATGATTTATGGTCGCTGTACATTTATATGCTTGTCAAAAATGAAATCTTTGCAAATTCTGAATGGTTTTGTCTGTGTGAAACTGACCGCACTAAAAGTGGTTTGTGGAAGAAATGCAATTTTCAGTTCTCTTAGTTGCACATGTATATAAGAATATGAGATTGACATTTTCAGTGGGATAACAAAGAAAGTATAAATTACCAGTTACCGAATTTCTAGAATGTTATTAAATAAGTCCATATGCAATGTCAAATACAAAAAGATTATGATTTAAATATTCAAAACAATGAAATTATACTAAACTACGTAAATTCTAAGATGTTCTGTACAATTAATCCAAAATTAATTGACCGAACAAAAAGTAATACTCTCACTCCACATTATTCTAAACCGTGCTGGTTTAGAATTTCCATGTCTTCCATTTAGTGAAGTTTCTCATTTGTTTGAAATATTACTTCCTTACCAGTAATTGTATTTCTCATTTTAAATAGAGTGCATATGACATAGAGGAAATATCTAATACTTACAAGTATATTAAACAAATGCATTTACACTGACACGTTTTGCTATACAATAATATTCCTTTCGCTTAGGTACTTACTATTAGAACACGATTTTTATTAAATCAATACAATTATTCAATAATAGAATTATTGATATTTCATATGAATAACATAGTTTGAACTAAACGATAATTTCTACCAACAAGGTTTGGCACAATTAAGGCTTCTTATCATAGATTAAGTATTTAACATTCAAAAATCTATATTCACTATTTAACAACACCAACTTGAACACTTACACGAATTATTAAACTACATTATTAACGAAGAACAATTATACCATCTACATTAGAATTGTACGATATAACTACCTTTCATAGAAATATTAATAACAAACATAAATGGTAATTCAAAATAGTTGTGAACGGGCAACCTACTCTGAATTGACAAACATCACATCAGTCGTCCTTTTTGACAGATTTCTGAAAATAGGCCTCCATGTCAGGGTAGTGTTGGTTCATTCTACATCCTCATCTCTTGGTACATAGCCAGAGTACCCACATTTCCGTTCTATTATTCCTTCAGCAACGTATTTTATTTTTGTCCATGTTTGTTTATGTCCAACATATGCGCTACAATGTTCTTTCTGCCACTCTTACTCCGCACTGATATAGTTGCCTTAGTGCATTCATACCCATATGTTTATTCACATAAATTACTGTTTTTTATTCACTCTTCAGTTTTGTGACATGGTCCAAATATGATTGCCCACTTTTTCTATTTCCTGGTTATAATGTTTAATTTTCTTTTCAAGAAATCTAATATATGCAGGCCTTTCAGAAAGATTAAAATAAGAGTAGACAATATGTTTAGTATTAAAATCATATTCAGAACAAGGTATTCACTAAAATCTAAATATTATAGACAAAAGTAAAAAACACAACATTTATAAAATTTCCTGCAAGAGCAGTAAATTTTTTATTGGGGAAAACTGAAGGCCTAAATATACGAAAAAATGAACGTCAAAAAACAGCAATTAGGAAGTCCTTAATGTCTGAAAAAGCTTGTGAGTTAAACCATGAAATACAAGTTCTTAATGTTTTTGCTAGATTTTTGCTGGTTTTAATGGGGTCACTGAAATATTGTAGCAACTGTACTACTAATATAATAAACTCGCACTAGAATAATAGTAAAAACTTGAGGTCCCAAGTTCAATCAATGTCAGTTGTTTAGAGAGGCTTGAGACCCCGGATTCTTCTAGAATCTGTAAATATTTAATTTCATTGTTTCTTCTCTTTCTCTTAAGTATGGCTCCAAAACAGGAGCCGATATGCCAAAAATTTCACAAATTTAGATGCGGTTCTTACCCGGAACTTACCAGAGTTCATATAAGGCAAAATTAAAATTCAGTACTACTAGAAGCTCTCTTCTATTTGAGTGTTGAATTTCTTATTATTCTTTTTTTCAAAGAAACTTTATTATACTGTTATATGCATAGTAATGTATTTTTATATATTATTAATTACTAATATGCGTAATAATTTCTATGGTGCGTAATTAAAGACGTTAGTTATAACAATAAAGAAGTAACATAATCTTTTATTGAAAGTGTGCTGTTAGTGGCAGACTAGTATATTTTTTTGCTTCAGATAATAATAGTTGTAGCAAACTTAATTTGCTTTACAGTCCTAAATCTGAGAATCATTAACAATAGTTCAATTAAGAAATCACCTGCCCCTTAAACTAAAAAAATCCAAGTGTAATCTATCCTCGAAAAGCACCTTTATCAATTTCAATAATTCTTAAGTCATCACATCCCTTTACTACGTACACAGAACTAATCAATAAATATTACTAACCGATTAAATTTAACCAAAACCACTGAAGCCTAAAATCTTTTAACCATAATTTAGGCCACATATAAAAAAACATGGGTTTGAATCCTTTCAAATAATGACAATCATTTTCAGGCACCTGCACCTGCTAACCTATACCGACATTTTTTAATCTTTTTGTATATTTTTGGGCATTCTACTTTCAGAAAAATATATCCTTATTTTATTCTAATCGAGATCCAAAATTGAGGCTGAGTAACGGTACATAAACATGGAATTAATGACGGTCCAAAGAATCCCGACCCTTATTAGCAGCGTAACCTTGATTCAATCGTGGAAGGTCTTAGGTATGCATCGGCAGTAGGTCGTCTTTTTATAAAAGCAGTGGTAGTACAACAAAGAGGGGAAAATGAATCATTTGGAATAATTAAAAATTCAACATACATAGCAATTGTCAAAAAGCAGTTGGTTAGTTACTTCTTTATTTTATTCACTTTTCTTGATTCTTGTTTCAATAAAATCGAAAATAATATCATTACGAATTACTCTGCGTTCGAAGTACTCTGGTCTTTGAATGAATGAAAACTTTATTTAATGCCGTTACGAAATTCAATTATTATAATAAATTGCTTCCTGAAGTATAGTTGTGGCATATTTTTTCAATGTTTAAGGAATGGAAATGGTGTGGAACCTTTGTTGTGTCACAGTGCAAAACTGTGTTTTTACAATGTTTAAGCACTTTGTGGGAAATAATATATTTCCAATAGTTATGGGGTCTAAGTCAGACCCCGTCAGTAGCAAAGAAACTATAATAAGTCAAATAATATTGTCAAACATGGTAATTTTAAATTTTAGAATTGTGCTTCTTTTCATAGTTTCTTTGCCATTGACAATGGGGTTTGACTTAAACCCTGAAACGTTTGAAAATATACAGTAATTTCGTGTATTGTGTGTTAGTTTGAATCATACATTCCTCCTAGAAAAATTATATCTGCATGGATTTCGTGGTACATTTCTGGAACTAATACAATCGTACTTAGAAAACCGAAGATTTTGTGTGAAGATTGAAAACGAATATTCAGACGTCACCAATATTGACCTAGGGATCCCTCAAGGATCGGTCTTGGGCCCCCTATTATTTTTGATCCTCGTAAATGAAATACCTGCTCATATTAAACACGGTACTGTTGTTATGTTTGCCGACGATACAACAATTATCGTGTCATCAAAGAACTCAGATCACCTAAGAAATAAAGTCAATACCACCATTGAAGCGTTTCATTACTGGTGCGCCAGAAACCACCGTATTTTGAACGTTGAAAAAACCAAATATATAAATTTTCGCAGCTGTAACCAAAAATCAAAAGTTGTGATTGAGGGAGTAGAAGTTTTTGAATCTGTCAAATTTCTAGGCCTACTTATTGATCAATATTTCAAATGGGATACTCATGTTGAGCGATTATGTAATAAATTAAGTTCTTGTTATTTTGCAATTGCAAGGATAAAAAGCACCTTCTCAAAATCAATACTAATATCCTTATAGTATTCACTGGCATACTGTCACTTGAACTTTAATATTATTTTCTGAGGCAACTGTGTCGATCATCACAGAGTTTTCAGAAATCAAAAAAGGATTATAAGACTTATTTTTGGATTGAATTTTAGAGAGAGCTGTAAACCATGTTTTATTAAAAACAAAATATTGCCACTACCCTGCATCTATATCTTGAAAAAAACCTATTCAATAAATGAATTTATGGAAGACATATTAGATTCTGTACCATCATAGATACAAGATAGAGTATAGCATGTATTAATCATTAAAATATTTTAATCTGTAAAATTATACTGTTTAATGTATTGACGTGTACATCCATTCTGTGGCTACGTATTGAATAAATTTATTCTATTCTATTCTATTCTATTATATTTCACAAAAAGTGTTCCAACATCTAATTTCAATATCTCAAAACTAATGTTTAATATCAAAACTGAAGTGAGATCAACTAAAATTGAACTCGATACCTTAGACCATATACTTCTGGAGGTAGCTTGCGATGCACAAATATAGTGGGAAGACTAGAAAGAATGGGCAATAAAGAGAGCATCATGTTTAGCCTCTTGCGGTCTCTATTGCCATTCTAGTCTAAGCTCTAAGAGACTGACGAAACATATAAAGGTCAGTATCGAGCTAAGAGCTTATACTTCCGAAGGTAGCCTGTAATTTACAAATATCATGCGCTAACTAAAAAGAGAGAGGAATAGAAAGAGCAAGAGGCTATTTCGCTCGTTTGGGAGCTGGTTCCAATAAAATACGTCCTGCATAGTTTTTCGGAGGTTTCCATCTACCAAGTGAAATAGCCTGTTGCCGTCTCTATTGCCCTTTCTTTCTAGTCTTGGCACGATATTTGTGCATAGCAGGCTATCTCCAGAAGTTATGCTCTGAGGTCGTTCTAAAGTTTGCTTCTATGTTCCATGTCAGAAGCCCAGAAATGTCAGTAATTCTCTCGGATTGTTAATTACCTTACCAATTTCTGTCAAAATGACAGTCAGTTAATTCCTATATATGGGGATTTCCCTCGTGAGTAATCATAACATTCACTAGGGATTTAGGTATTCTCAATGCGTTCTCACGTTGAACTGTGACACCGTGACAACGCACAGAGAATGCCAAGTGAGAACTTAGCCAAACGTCTGTGAGTTTGAAACTCGATTCATACTAAGGAACAGATGTATTCCCGGATAAATATTTCTTCATATTGTTTCATCCGTGAAAGCCTACGACTAGATATGCAAACCTTACTCATATTATTAAATTAATAATTGATGGCTATAAAAACTGATTCAAATAGAGTGAGTACAAAAATATACATATGCTTTAATATTTAAGGGATTATCAAAGAAATAAATAAAACACTTAAATTAAAGTAAGGAACGTCAAGATTACATTAAGAACCAAGAAAATTGACAAAAGTTAGGTTAAGGATTAGATTTCAATATCATATTTATTCTCCAAAATATCATTCAGACATATATAAATGTAATTTGATATACAAATATTTTCATTTTTTGCATAATTAAGTTTGAAAAATTATTGTTGTTTAAGAAACCCACGACATTTATCGCTTTTTTCTGTAATATGTAATAAATAGTAAAATTTCTACATAGCTCGATAATATTAAAAAAAGGCAAACACTATAAATTCGACTATGTAAGGGCTACATAATAATAATCGTTACGCCTATGTTGTAGCTGAATACAATAACACCTTATAATACCGGCAGAACTAGTATCGGGTGGACTACCTTTATAGATTACCACTCATACGATGATTCTATATTCTATACCGTTTTAAACCCAGATTCGTTTACACCGTTACACTTTGTTATCGTTGAACTATAGTGCCTTTAACTGTTAAAATGGTTTCCTTAAAATATTTGAAGCATTTGGAACCTGTTATAAGATGATTCGTAGATGTTTATATTTACAACAAAATTTTCTTTGAGGCAGATAATTTTTTTTTGGAAACAAATTTGATTGATAAACTTATTGGATTACTTGTCTGGATAGTAAATTTGTCACTAATGTAATGTAGATTTCGGACGAAAGCCAACAAAATTTCGGTATTAACTCGATATTTCAAATTTCACATGTTCACATAATTTCTTTTTCGAACTACTATATATATTTAGGTTTAGCAAGTAACTGAGTATGTAACATATATTGACATTTGACGATAACTTGATGTCTGTAATATAATTAAATCTTTCTGATTGAGAAGTGGAAAAAGTTATTATAGGCACATCTACTGAATATTTTGAATTACGACTCAGTTCAAGTGTGTCTGTTTTGGGCTAAATTTTGCAGTCATTTGACAAAAAAAATGACAGTCGTAAGTTGCTGGTTCTACACCAGGCGGTTGCCATGGAAATGATTTTGCAAATTCCACATCCAGTTCGTATGCGATTGAGGTTGCACCAAGACCTTCGTTCAATAGTAAAACCTTCCACTTTTAATGTTAGGTTGAAGTTGCTGCGTTCTTGCTGTCTCCACAGTGTGCGCCACAGTTCTATTGAGAGATATATATGAGCTGACCAACTGTTCCGATTGCTCGTAATCTTGTTTTCAGTCACAATTGTGGTACTGTGAGTATTGCAGTTTAGACTTATGGGCTATTTTTTCAGCGGGAGATTTCTTATTCTCATTGTCTAATTCAGTTGCGTGTGATGGAAGTTGATCCATGCGGGAGCATAGTGTTCTGCAGCGGAGTAAACTGAAGCAAAGGAACTGTTACTTAAGATTTTAGATTTGGCTCCCCTCATAATATTAGAAAGTTTTTAGATAGCGTTTGAACAAGTTCTGATTTTAGCAGCAACATTCTTCAGGTGTTGTCTAAACGTTAGAGTCCGATCTAGTGTGACATCAAGATACTTTGAGTGTGTATTATGTTATTATGTATTATGAATATTCAGTTTTATTCAGATTGGGTTGAAGACTCCATTTTTTAAAAATATTCATTAATTACTCGATGGTCATCACTGTCTGCAGCTGAGAGACATGCCAAACTTGGGAGAGACCATTTTACAAACTGCTAAAATTACTCCTTTTACCGTTCAACTTTATCACCTGGAAGTGCCTGCCGCTCAGCGATTCATTATTTAGTTGGAGGAATACCTTGCATGGTGCCAGTGTATACCTTTTAATGAGTAACCACAAGTCAGATCAATGAAATCCGGTATAGTCTTCTGTTTTTTTCTGGAATACTTTTTCCATAAATGTTGTGAAAGATAGTACACGTGGACAGCTCCTTCCAGGCATGAAACCAGCTTGTTCCATTGGTATGTAATTTTCCGCTACAGTGAGGACATAGTTGTACATGATTCTTTTCAGGATCGTTTAACAGAGCTTAGCAAAGTCACATTTAGCTATAACTGCTGATGAGGGCGGGATCTTTACCCTGATTAGTAATAGCTATGATTTTACATTTTTTAAACAGGTTAGGGACATTTCGCTTATCTAGTATATCTCAGCAGAACTACAGGCGCCACAAACTCTCGGATCAGTGTTCTTCATGCACTCTGGGAAAATATTATCAATTCCTGCTGCTTTCCTACACATTTAATCTGAATCACCTGCTTGTTCGAATTTATCATGCAGTCAGTCATTGGCATTCTTCGGTCCAACAAGAGATATACCATTTTCTAATACGGCGGGGAATAAGCTTTTCAGCTGCACTACGAACTTTTTCGCAATTTTCGACTTTTGGTTAGATGTGTGGATGTTGAATGTTGTATCTTCTTCCTTAGATTTAGTATGGTTTTCAGTGTTTGATTATTATGGAATAAGGCTTTAACAGACACAAATATAATTAAAAAAAAATTGGGTTGGCGTAATTGTTCTATATAGATTTTAGAAATGTACACTTACACACTATTTTGTGAAAGACGAGTAATCGTTGCAATTGTTCAGCTCTTCAATAGCCCACCATCAACCGAATTACAAGAACAAAAGTAAACAACTTTCATTTAGTAATATTCTGTTTTTGGGGTACGCCCTGTACAGTTCTATATACAATATAATAAATGTTCCTTTATAATTTTAAAACAAAATATTAGGTATTTCTTAGCAAATGTTATTTTAATATTGAGTCCCTATTATACAAACATCAGTTTATGTCAAATTTGGAATTCAGCAATATTTCTGCTGACTTTTGCAATTTAATTGTAAAAGATTTGCTAAAATATTGGTAGAGACTTTTCAGATAATATTTGATATTTAAAATATTATCCTACCAAAAACTAATTCTGAACTATAAAATATTACGTTAATTGATTCTTTTTAATTAGTAGAAATCTCTTGGGTTAATTTGTTAATGTTTGTAATTCTATTTTGATTTTTTTATATTCTTCAATTTTTTTACCTCATAATTAGATTTATTTATTTTCATTGCCATGTTCTATATTTTCGTCCAATCCATCTTGTGATTTCGTAAAACCTTCTTCCACATCTATTACTCATTAATTGTGGTAGATAAATCAAAATATCCTTAACGAAGGTCCACAATTTACTGGCGAAAATGAGCGAGAACACTAGTCAAATGTGCAGTGTGGAGGTAGGTAAATAAGAACCCCTTCGTATCCGCAAAGTCCAATAAATAACCAAGTATAATAGCAAACTAATATACAATGACACGGAATAATTTTCTTTATAAAGAAAAAAATTGACGTTACAATTAGTACGATTTTTTATTTTAGTTATTCTCAAACTCATATCGCTCTATAAGAAAACGATGTATTTTTTGAAAGTCAGTACCAATGATTCTCATTCTTTTGTCTAGGATCGCACAGAAGACAATCTTAAAACTCAAAAATGTTTGACAATTTCAATTGTAATTCAAAGCTCATTTATTTATTTGACATCAATACTATAATTTACTGATTTGAGTTTCCATTTTATTTATTATCACATTAGCTTGGAATTAAACACTTAATCGCATTGATCTCTAGCTAAAAACCAATCACTTAGGATCTGGATGAGAAAGCCCATCAAACTCATTACGTCAGAACTTGATCAGGAAGAACCAGCAAATTTAATTTTGCCATTTAAAACAAGTTATCGGAAATAAGAAAGATGATTGGTATTCGGCATTCCACTTCTGCTATCTAAAGGATTCAACATAGTTGCCACTTGGACATCGCTGAATAGCAACAGCAACAGATTTAATTTCACTATGTTGTTTTTTTTAACGCAATGTCATATACACATTCTTGCTGTTAACATTTTAATAATATGGATTTTACCAATGTTATGTAGCGTAAACTTATAAAAGAATAAATTATTGATAAGCATCCGCAATTAAAAGTGAATAACAATTGTTACTCAATTGTTTAAATATTAATATATTAATTTAGATTAGCAGATTTTTCTTAGCTGCAATTGTATGTAATAAGTTGTAAAAAACCTAGCAAATCAATTTTAAATAACTTCCGACTGACGACTCGACTTGTCGATTTGAGACCGTGTTAGTATATGTAATTCTCAACAATAGCTCATAATGAAAAAAAAAATTTACAAGTAAGATTGGCAGCCATTACTATTTGCTATCGTATTTTTTACTTGTTTCTAAATATAACTTTTTAATTTTACATTGGTAAAGTTACATAATTAGGTTTGTAAATCGAATCGAAATACAAGCATAGGCCCCCGAGAATGTAATTCTTCTCTATAAAAATGACAAAAAAGATGACGCAATTGATCATTGTTCTTTTATATTATTTCATGTGTGTAGCATAAACTTTTATTTTAACGCGCGTCGTCTGAATATTGACAAAGTTATTGTAAACGTCACACATTTCAGCAATATCTTGGATTTCGTCATCTATTTAATTATGCAGTATTGTTATAGAATGAGAATTTTCATTAAATTACCAAGATTGCAAAATTACCTCGACACTAATGTGAATGTCAATAATTAAGTTACGCTGTAGATTTAAAAAAATGTTCAAATATGTAAAATGTAAGAAGATTTCGCTTCCTTTACTCAATTCCAATTCCGCTCTATTTTGTTTTCACTTATTAGTTTTAGGCAAAATGTCGCGAATTATTGACCCAAAGAAGTTTCCTTTATGACTTCAAATTATCTTCAAACTATAAGCTTTACCAAAATGGCAATACCTCAACATTTCAAAGATGGCTATCTACTTGTAAATAATTTTATTGTATTAGTTTTTAATCGTTGATTTCACTGTATTTTAAAATTTACTTTTTCATTATCTTGTTACTTGCTCGACTTTCTCTAAATTGTATGTCTTCTATTTTATTATTCCTAGGTTTTTATTTAACTAACAAATATTTCCAAATACATGAAAATTATTACACTACTAAAATAGTATTGATAATTAATAAACGATTCTCATATAGTAAACATATTTAGCGACAATACATTCACTCCGACAACAACGCTCCCGAAGAGATGTTTTCGTTTAACCGGGATGTCAACATTGAGACCAGAAGTTCATTGACCGGCACACTACGATTTCCCCTACTACAACTCCCACCTGTCTGGATTCACATCACGCTGGATAGTGGATTCTCCTTCTACTTCTTGTTCTTGTTTCTTGTATGATTGTGGTCAGCCTAAGTTTTATGTTGCCTCGCATATGCGTGTGCAATATGCCATCAGCAGTAGCAATTACATGGTAAAATAATAATTAATTCAATATAAACAATAAAATCGCATTTATAAGTTTAATAATGCGTTTATTGGATGTTCTCAAAGCAAACAAAAAATTATTAGAATGAGAATACACAGTTGTTTGATTTAAATGGTTAATGAATAATAACAATAATATATTAATAACCATTGTTACACGTAGCTAGTAAAATAATTAGTAATTACTGCACAAAAAAAGTAATAACCACACTACAAATAGCCTTGAGATCTCGAATTAATTTGTTTTTCTTTTCATGCACATACTTACATAATATAACGAATAAAATGAGATATATATCTATGTTGTATTTATGAATTTTTTGAGGATGTCCTTTAGATTAAAGCTCTCAACCGTCTAGGGCAGATCTCTTTACAATGGCAACAAAAAAATAAGAAATTGTAAAATATGTAAAATGTTTGACATTGTTAAGTGACATAACTAAACTAAAAGATTTTTACTGTTATTTCATAGATTCAGGGTAGTACAAAAAAAACTCCTTTCAAATAGAAAAAAAATGAAATTGTTATCTTCAGAATTTTAGATGGTCCAAAAATGTGATATGATATCTTGGAATCCCACCAAACCAGCACGGCGATTAGTAACTGTCATTCTTAATTATAGGCAACCAGGAACGACTGTATTTCAATGAGCCGGGAAAATTTGGTGTATGAGAAAAAAAGATATTCAACTCCAATTAAAATAAATAAAAAAAATCCTCATTATTACGAATATTTATTTATTTAAAGAATGGTGAAAAATACTCATTAATTCGTATTTAGGTGTCTACAAAAAATTTTAGGAAAAATTAAAAGGAATAAATACTTACATTATCATTTACAACTTCTGAAAGATTTTCATTATATCACAAATTATTTTAGTCAAAAACTGCGAGCTAGAAAATACATTTTGATTCGTGTCAATTTATGATTTACACTGCGCAAAATAATGAATTTTCTGTAATTATCCCAGAAAGAGTACAAATTCATTATTAATTTAAAAATCGCATAGAGAAATGTTACCTATGTATGTTGGCTTTAGGTAAGTAATGGGAGGGGATTTTTTATTGTGCCCAGGGCGGAATTTAAGGTAAAACATGCCTTGTAGATGTATAATATAATGACATCACATGTCAAAAACAGGTAAGCAATTGAGTCAAACTGATTTTAACCTCTTATTTTATACTCGTAACATCGTCAATATTTAATAGAAACTTTCAGAATTACGATTTTAAATTTTTGTAGAGTACATAAAGTTATTTACATACTACCCCCAAATTCATTTAAAACGAAATAATAAAATCAAAGGTATGTACTTACACAAGGGTCTATTTTTCTTGCCTCTCTCCCAAAGAAAATTCTCAAAAATGCTAAAGATACACCCGTGGTTATTTAGCATTCCATTTCTTCCTTTCCATTCATCTCATTGATAAAGTCCATTAAAGAAATGAAATAAATGCTAGGAATTTTTGCAGTTCTGATAATCTTTTAAAGAGATATTTGCACGAAATAATATTCAAAGCCAAACATTGGATATTGTTTACAAATTTATTATTTTTGTATACCAAAATAAATGAACAGGTATTTGTTCATCATAGTTGAATGTGTTTTGTTTATTTTCTGGATTTTTTGTGAGCAAACATATGCTAAATAAAATACCAAAATTTACTAAAGTAGAATGATTCCAATAGAATCCAGAGCTCGTTAGTTATAACTGTAAATGATAGGAACTAAACTGAAAACGGAAAAAAAATCATTTACTCTAATACACCTTTCAAGTTACTGATTTCCTCTAACGTTATTGGATATGTTTTTCAATCCAAGATTCAGGACAGGAAAAATAGCTACTGCTCATACTGTAAACTTAACTTTTCATAAAATTTAATCTTTAATTGCCTGAATATTTTGGCTAATAATATCCACAAAGTAACTATCTTCCTGAATTCCACCTATTCATAATACATTTCGAGATCTTAGAAATCTTTGGACAGTGTGTAGTTTTTGGCTAGAAACTCTTTACACCACACTCAAAAGAATTTCATTTCCAAAAATTGGTGACTATATTTTTTTCATTTTTATATATACTCACTGACAAACAAATCGCAACACCCAGAATGAGATATTTAAATTTAATATTCTTTTAGTAAAACATAGATGCTATAGTAAGTACACATACATACATAACAGCACAACATTATCAGAAAGTAGTATCCCTTACCTTAATCGGCTCATGGATCGCATATTTTAACAAGGCAATGCTCGGCCTTACTTTTTCCAAGAGACTCATGTAAATCTGTTGCCATAGCCGCCCAGATCCCCCGATCTTTCGCCCATAGAACATGTTTGGGATATGATGGGTAGAAAGCTCGGAAATTTACCCCAGCCCCCACGGACTTTGTAGTTTCTAAGACATGAAATACAGATAGTTTTGGATAGTATTCCTCAAGAAGAAATAGACCACCTTATTGAATCAATGCCAATAGGTGTTGGGGAGTGTATAGATAACAGCAGTGGACTAACGCATTATTAACAAACTTAAAAAAATTAAACTCCTTAGTATTTTTTATTCAAATTTTAATCATTTACTCCTTAGTATAGCATATATGTTTTATCAAAATAATTTTAAATTTAAACATCTCCTTCTGGGTATTGCGATTTCGTTGTCAGTAAGTATATTTATTAAATACTAGTGAATAAAAGTACATTTTTAACGTCTTATGTTAACATCGATAGACATGGTCCCTTCATACTACAGCTATGATGTGATTAGGTTGAAGACTCTTCAATATGAATTTGTAATAATCATAACTTCCTAAACTATAAAAACTCAACTAGGTGTTAAGATTAAAAAAAGATAGATAATAATCACCTAGAGGTACGAAAATTTTTATGGTAATTACATAAATTAAACCTTTGTTTATTTCTTCTAATTTGTGAATTATGCCATAACATAAGTCAACATGTAAGTAGGTTAGTCTGTTTTGTGGTATATATAATCTGACGGTTATGTAGATAATCAGAGAGCAACACTGTTTTAGGTTTTTAATCTATTAAAACAATGCTGAGAAAATTGAAATTGTATTAATTTCTTCTGTAAAAGGTGACGATTGTTTTTCGTGCGTATATATATATTTGTAGGAATTTTTATTACCTCGAATCAGCGAACTTAAGAAGGACCATTTGTCCGTCAAAGTTAATAAAGTAATAAAAACACAAAACGTGACTGTAGAATGTACACTCTATTATTGCAATTTTGTTATTGGCTGTTTGCTTCAGTATATATGGAAACAAAGCAAAAATGCAATAAAAGGTATTGACTAAAACAATATCTTTCTATTATAAAATAAAAATCCCGACTAATAGAAATCTGTCAAAAGAAGGACTACAATCTATGGAACTGGTTGGAAAAATGCAGAATGCCAGAATGCACTAGAAATATTATAAAACCAACAACCACAATAATTGTTGTTTATAAGTGAAATTCTATACCAATTCAAAGTAGTACAACAAATATTCCTTTGTCCCCGTCGGCAAATTCTATCACAGTCAAGTTCTATTTTTTACTAAACATGTATATTTTATCATTTGCAAAAACTTTCATTCAGGAATTGTAGAACACAATTTCTAAACAAGGTTCTATAAATATAGTGATTGTTTTTGACTTTTTAGTCAAATTATTTGTTTTTAATCATTTTTTACGTGTAACAACTTTTATGATAGGTATTCGTGAACTTATCAATCAATACTAAAAGTCCATTATCAGTACAACTTAGGCTCAATCAGAAATTATTTCTTCTTTTAAAGTATTTGTCATATCTCGTACAGACACTATTGTTTGGAATTTAGTAAATTTTGCTTAGACAAAATTGTGCCCCTTTAGATATTTTTATAGAAATATATTAGAGGGGTACAAATATGAATCGATCCCATTTTATATTGTAAACTTTGCTCAAAATATATATCTCTTAATTTAATTCATTCTAATTACGATAGTTTTTATTACTGAAAGCTAGTTGTAGATGTTGCCAAATAAATAACACTTTTCGAAATTTTTTATTGGTGTCAAAAAAATTGAACACTAGTTCGATTTCAGTTGATTTGAATTGCACCAGATGTGACATAAACAGAAGGATTACTACAAAAATATATAAAATCACACAGATGTTGATATTCCAAAACTAACATTGTGTAGGTAGGTACTACCATCTTACCTTGGATTAGTTTGGAAAACAGAAATGTTGAAGAAAGAAAATGTTTACAGAGCTAAATTTATATAATTCATGCTTACTGGTTTTAGTCAGTTCCAATCTATTTGTTTCCTATTAAGTGAAAATAAATTGTTTATAAACTAAATGTAATACTCCTCAACTATTTTGTTGTATAAATACAGTATAGTTTTTTTAAAACTGTACTTTTAGATTTAGTGAAGACAGTAGCAATATTAGTAAATTATCTGACAAAATCTGGAGAATATTATCAGTTATAGTAATACTAATTCTAAA
>CM067223.1:44322485-44584748 GCA_034190945.1 Octodonta nipae | reverse complement strand
GAAGACTCAACGTGTTTATTAAAAAATATCTACAATTTATTTATCATCTAGTAACAAGATATTTTAATACTCTCTTCTTTTATACACAAGATAATATATATAATATATATTGTTTCTGGTCGGAAAACTTCATCAGTTGCGCTTCGAACAATACTTATAATTTTTTTGAAGATGAATGAAATGGTCAGTGTATTGAACCTAATAGATGTCGGTGACATCTACCGTCTAATGAGTAATTTAAGTATATAAAGGCATACTATGCTATAAAATATACCATACTCTTGACAGATGGTTCGAGTGATTTATATAAAAACACATAAGTAAATATATATACAAATATATATCCACATATTTGATGCTGATCGAAAAAGCGTAAGATCGAGGGGAAGGGAGAGGAACTAGTATCTCCACTCTTTCTACCGTGCCTGAGTGTGTTGCTCCGTTTAGGCGGCACAGGGCGCTTGCGCGAATGTCCGTGTGTGTTTATGTACAGCGTGCCACGCGTATCTAAGGATGGTGACAGCTGTCGGCTTGACTGTTGTGTATTCGTATATGTGAATTGTTTAAATTATGGAAATTGAACAAAGTGCATCTATTAATGAAAAAAGTGATGATGAAGTAGTGAAAGAAAATGAGTGAGTACTTTATAAATATACTAGATGAAAAATATACTAGATGAAAACTCTTACTTGGCTTTAGCCGTAACTGCCGTCAAGAAAACCAGCTATAAGCTGAGCACTATAAACGTAAAAAAACGAATAATAATAATAGTAATAAATACAATTTAATAATAAGATTAGGTTTCGATCGAGTCTGTATTTACACATAATAGATGTAGTATTTGAAATATGTTTATACTTTATAGCATTAACCTACATTTTCATGACACCACAATAAGCCCATTTGCGGTGTAGGTTTACCAAAAAAATAATTTCGACTAAAATAAAATGAAATAAGATAATAATAAATAATCGGTGTAGGTTTTTAATAAATATTGTATTCTACCTCATAAATGATAGTACTTTTGTACTTATAATTAAACACAACGTTAATATTGAAGTTTTCACTTCTGCCGGCACTCCCGGAGTGCTACCGGTATTTTCATTTTTTTACACCAGGCATTCACATTGTCAAGACTCTTCTGTAGCCTAAAACAGTCATTAGCATTTCCTATTACAGGTCAGATTTTAATATTAACAGCATATAGAAGATAGTGAACATCAACAATGTAATTTATAAACAAGACAAATAATAGGGGCCCGAATACGGAGTCTTGCGGAACACCCGATATGGACACAATTTCTGATGACATGATACCACGGCACTCAACGTATTGCCTACTTTTCATAAAATATGATTCTAACAATATAATAAGTGAGGCAGATACACCAAATCTTTTAAGTTGGCAAGCAGAATGCCGTGATTAAATCTATCGAAGGCTTTTAAAAAATCCGTATAGACAACATCAACTTGTATATTCATATCTAGATGTTCAGAAATGTAGTGAGTTAAACAACGAAGGTTATTAATTATGGATCTTTGTTTAACAAAACGATGCTGGTGTACTGTAATGTGACCATGTACATGAAGGTAAAATAGATTATGAAAAACCATCTCAAAACTTTGGCAAAATTACAGATGATAGTAAGAGGTCTATAATTTTCAATATTGTTTTTGTTTCATTTTTTCAGTACTGGACAAATCCTGGACAGTTTGCTATGACCATTTAATTTCTCTTAAAGGTTTTATAACGAATCTAGAGCGAGTTTTTAACAAATTTTGTTTACCTATATCTTTGAACTCATCGATTTTAAAGATAGGTCAATGACTTGCTTTTTAAAAATCAATGTTAGTTCCCCACACACACCTAAAACACCTATTTCAACTTTGCCTGGACTAATCTATGTAAATAATTCTCATATATGAAAATTGTACCCTCCAGTGATTTCATTTTGACATAATTAGAAGTAATTGGAAGTGATAATTGTACAATAAACTTTCAGGCATTCTGATGAAAATAATAGTCATTTTTTAACTATTAAATAATTCAAGATTGATTATTGAGAGTTCATTCACCAAAAACTTGAATTCTGACCAGTCATAATGAGTATTTCAAATAAATTGCTACAAGGTGTTTGATCTAACTGTTATTATAACAGGAAACTGACAACTGTTGTCAGTTGTGCGATACTTAAAGTCAAACACCTCAGTTTTTTGACAAATTTAAATGTTTGCCGTTTTATTTAACAAATAGTAAATTATCTGCTATAAATTAGCCAATAACGATATCAATTTTAATAAATTGATGCAACTGAATATAATAATAACATTTTATTGTACTCATACTGATATTATGCAAGAGCCAAAATTATATAGTTTTGTAACAAAACATATCTAAATGTGTTAGCAAGAGATTGATTATAATTGCAAACTTATGATATAAAATACATGCTTGTCTTACTATTATTGTATTTGATGTCAAAAATAGTTTGCCTTTGCCAGCTAATACATCATCAAATTTTTACAAAATAAGTTTGGTCAAACGTTTTTATCAAAGAGAAGCAGTTGAGTATATAGGATGATTGAAATATAAGATGGAGTAGAATTACAGTTATTAATTACAGTTATACAGGGCGAAGTTATATAGTGTCGAACATAGGTAGTTGCTTATACAAGGTGTTTGAAGTAAGGATTGAGTAAAATTGTTGTTATTCCGGGTGTATCAAAACATGCATACCATAGACATAGAGGAATAATTTAAACAATAGAAAAATAAAACAGTCAATAGTGTGGAGAAGATGTATATTTATACAGGGGGGTTTTAAAGATATCAGGACCGTTGCAATATTGTGAGGAGTTGATTTATAGTTGTACAGTGTGGTTCAGAAAATGATAGACAAATAACCTTTCAGGTCGGTTCAAGTAACTAGAAGCGTAAGCAGAAGGCTACGAGAACTATGAGAACTGACCTGAAGACCATCGATCGAATTGTATAAGAAAGAACATATTGGTGTTTCAAAAATTAATTATTGGCACAACGAATGTTAAGAAACCATAACCAGAATCATATATTCATAAAAGTCGAATAAAACTCATAGAGAAAAATAAATTGTAGAAAAAATAATTTTAAAATAAATACATTTTTTAAGTACCAGAATCAACTGGTGGTTTGCTCGTGGGAATAAGTCAAATCAAGCAAAAAAATAGAAAATTTAAAGATTTAGGTGAATATAAAAGTATAATCAGGGTATCGAAATTAAATTGGGATTTTTATTAGAAATTCAGTTACCATATAAAGTATTATAAACGGAAATACCCGTTCCAGGAGGCAATTTATAGTGTTTTAAAAAGAATCAATTGACGCTGACAATTGTCTTTTTCATTTGATTAATGATTGAATGCAGATCAACGGCTATTCTGGGAAATATCTATGGCAACAGAATATAACCTCAAATTTAATTGATATCATGTTTTGACAACATATCATGACAAAATTTTAGATAAGCTAAACGTTTAAAACAATAAATATTTATGGGAAAATTTATAAAAGCAAACAGAAAAAAGCAAATTGAAAATTTTATACGGTATGTTAGAACAAGCTGATAAAAAGTAAATAACTGGTTTGGTCATGAAAGTATTTAAGAGTAAATTTGGGAAGTAAGATTTGCAGTCATAAAGTATCAATACAAATACCGGATTTGAAAAGTAAAGAAGAACCACATACAATTAGTAAATTTTGAAACATAGTTATGCAGTATCTATATACTATTATAAAATTGTAGTTGTCTGTTTGTTTGTTTGTTACCTCATCACGTAAGAACTACTGAACTGATTTCGCTGTATCTTTTTTTGTTGCAAAGCTTATAGTTTGACTTAAAATCTGGTATACATTTTATCTCCCTACATTGAAACAAACGGTAGACATAAGGAAAAATCTACTACCATGTTCGGTAATACATATTATACAATTAGTCAATTGATTCCACCGCATGTACCAAATTTTAGATACTTGCGTCAGCTTAGCTTTTATTCAAAATTCGGAATATGCCAATGTAACATGTTTCAATTTAAAAAAAAACTGATATATGAAGTGTAATTTTACAGGGTGTTCCATATATAGGATTAAATGGATTTAAAGTAAGTAGCTGCATATATACAATGTGGAGGAAATAAAGGGGAAGTTATACGGGGTGGTTCAAAAAAGATATACTGAGTGGATCATAAACAGTTGTATATACCAGGTGGTTGAAAAACGACTGGAGTTGAATTACCTTTATACAGGGTGGATAACAGATTGTTATATTGTTAGGGTCAAAAGTAGATGCATATATAATGTGGGTGAAATAAGGGTAAAATAGAATTATATTTATACAGGGTTGATAAATAATTTCTTATGTAAACAGTAGGATACTTGAATTTTCTTGAGCTAATATTAGAATTATGAAATGGGTTGAAAAAAATGTTAGAAGTAGTTGTTTATACAGGGTGGTTGAAATATAAGATGGAGTGGAAATATATTTTATAGGGTAGTTAAAAATTTGTTTTATAACAATAAGTAGTTCACAAGTAGCATATTATAGGATGGTTGAAATATGTAGCGGAGTATAATTACAGCTATGTCTACAAGGGGGTTTAAAAAAATGTTATGATCTACAACCTGTTTCATATACCGGATAGATGAAATATAGGGTCGACAAGAATTCTAATTAAATAGGGTGGTGAAAATTTTTATATAGGGTGGCCCATAAGTAGTTGTATATACAGGGTTGTTGAAATATAGCGTGGAGTAAAACAATAATTATACATTGTGAAAAAAATTTTTAATACCTAAATTGTGAGCAAGGTTAAGTTATCTTTACACAGTGTGATTCAAACAAGGTTAGAAAAAGTTACAAATGAAGGATGGTTTAAATGAAGTGTGCAGAGGAATTATATTTTACACTGTGCTTCAAAAATTATGAGGTAATAGCGTAGCTCATAAGTATTTGCATGAGTAGGGTAAGTAGTTGAGTATTTAAAAATTGTTACATAGGGTGTCCAATAAGCAGTTGAATTTTTGGTGAAATTTATTTAGAAATGATGGATTTATATTTATACAGGGTGGTACAAAAAATGTTATAGTGGGTGGCCGATAAGTAGTTGCACATAGAGGATGAAGTAGAAGTATAGTTGAACACTGTGGATAAAAAATTGTATGAACAATTTTCTAGAATAGAACATGAGCTGTTGCATATATGCAATATCTGAAGCAAGGGTGAAGTAAAATTATAGTTATACAGTGTGATTAAAACTATGTTAAAAAAAGTTGCATATAAAGGGTGGTTGACATATAAGGTGGGACAAATTATATTTTCCAGGGTGGTTAAAAAATGTCAGAAAAATGATATATATGGTGACTCTTAAGCAATATGCATATACAGTGTGGTTGAAATACTTCGTAGAATAAAATTATGGTTATAAATGATGGTTCAAAAAATGATAGACAAATAAGTTATAATGGTTGACTAATTGGCAGCAGTATATACAATATGATTTAAATAATGATGGAAGTAGGGTTATAGCTATAGAAGAAAGTTCAAAAAAATATTGAACAAAATTGTGCCCATATAAAGTTGCGGTTGGGTAAAATATGTTAAACAGTGGTGGATTTATAGTTATGCAGAGAGATACAAAAATATATTGAGTGTCCTATAAGTATAAGTATAAAGTAGACCATGAACAGTTGCATTCTGATATACGGAATACCTGACATATGTATTGTGTTTAACTCAATGTTAATAAAGGAGCATATAAAGGGTGGTAAAATATAGGGCGGGGGAAATTATACTTTACGAAGAGGCTTAAAAATTATCAGAAATAATTCTTATATAGCGTATAGGGTGGAGTAGAATTAAAGTTAGGTAATTGAAATATGGTATATTGGGTGACAAATAAACAGCAGCTAATTCAGGATGGTTGCACTATAGGGTGAAGCAGAGTTAAAGTTATACAAGGTAATTCTAAAAAGTTTTGAATAGAATTGTTATATAGGGTAGCCCATAAGTGCTTGCAGTTTCAATGAAATATATTCGGGATTGGTAGATTTATAGTTATGTAAGGTGGTTCAACAAAGTTAGAAAATTGTTATATTGGATAGCCCATATGTTTCATAAGTTATTTTTTTCACAGAATTCTACATTCCATACGGGGGTAAAACTGCGGGTAACGGCTAGTTAGTTATACACACACACACACCCATGCGCGAGCCCTGGAACTAGATTTGCCCTTCAGAAATTTTTACTGATGAGCACTTCCAGCCCCCTTGCCATCCACCCCCTGAGACTTAACTCAGGTCCTCACGCTAACGCAGTTTTCCTTCTGCATAATCGCTGTCTTCTTGTTAGGATAGCTTGGCTTTGGTTTGGTTCCGTTGCTTTACCTTATTGGTACTACAGCAACTGCCTTATTTGTGTTACATGGCTCATTCTTTGCTATGATATACAGCTAATTGTACCCTTCTGTGGGCATGCGCCTTGTCGTCGTTTGTTTTGTGGGTGTGTGTTCTTCTGTCTGCTCTTTGTTTGGTAGGTTGGTTTCCCCCCGGCCCTCCTTGTTGTCTCCTGAAAAAAAGATTGTTATATACTTCATTTTTTACTTACCTGTCCTCTATCTCTGGGCTTCTTCGTCCTCTTCCCCTTCGCTAAGGCAGTGCTGGTTCTTAGGCCGTTTGTATCTGTCAATAAATCTGGGGTCATAGTCGATTAGTTGTCGTAGGTGAAGGTTTGGGTGCTGTTCCAGTTTGGCATAACCCTCTCTGGCCCTCCTCTTTATTTCTGCAAGCACTGGTTGGTGTCGTAAATCGTTGAAAATCACCGTGTTACGAACGAACCAGGGTGCGTCGACTGCGAGGCGTAGGCATAGGTTCTCTTGCCTTTGGATGGCCTGCATGTTGCTCTTGCTGGTGTGTCCCCATACTATTGAAGCGTACGTCAGCATTGGCAAGATGACTGTCTTGATGAGAGTTAGCTTGTTTAAGAGTCCCAGCTTGCTTCCTCTTCCTATTAATGGGTAAAGTTTGGCAGGGGCAGCCCGGACTTTATTACGAGTCTCTTGGACATGCCTCGTGAAAATCAACCCCTTGTCGATGATGACTCCAAGGTATTTGACTTCGTTCTTCCATGGAATTTGTCTGCCGTTGACGGTCAGGTTTCCTGTCGGAACGATCGTGTGGCTTCTCCCGTTGACGAACAGAGCTTGGGTTTTGTCCTCGTTGATGGCTATCTTCCACTGAAGGCACCATTCAGCTAAATTGTCAGTGGCTTGCTGCAGCCGCCTCAAGGCTGGCTCGAATCTGAAAGATTGGCATCCTATGGCGGTGTCGTCGGCGAACCGGGCAATTATAGCGTCGGCTGGTCTTGGGATGTCTGCAGTGTAGATTGAAAATAGCATCGGGGACAGGACTGCTCCTTGGGGAACCCCTGCCTCGGTGGTCCGGTATCTGGAGTGCTTTTGGCCTACTCGTACTCTTACTCTTCGATGTCTCAAAAAGGAGCCCACTAGCTGGATGATGTTAGTGGGAAATCCTAATTGGTCCATCTTGACTAATAGTCCGTCATGCCATACTCGGTCGAAGGCTTTTGCTACATCCAGAAAGATGAAGGCTGTTCTTCGATTCCAGTTGAGTCCGTCCGAGGCGTATTCTACAAGGCGTAGAACTTGATGTTCGGTGGCGTGTCGATGTCTGAATCCAAACTGCTGGTCTGGAATCATATTCAGATCGTCTATGGTCTCTTGGAGTCGATTCGCGAAGATCCTTTCTGCTACTTTACTCATGACTGGTAGTAGACTAATAGGGCGATAGTTTTGTGGAAAAGTACCATCTTTATTGGCCTTTGGCAGCATGATAATGTCGGCATACTACCATCTCCTCGGGTAGTATTTGAGTCTTAGCATTGCATTGATGATGTTTGTCAAGGAAACTACAGCCTTCCTGGTGAATCGTTTGACTATTCTGTTGGATATAGGGTCAAGTTCAGGTGCTTTTCGTTGAGATGTCTGATCTGGTCCCGTACCTCTTCCGGGGTCGTGGTCCTGATCGGTGGAATGTCCTCATGGCTCCTCATCCCTCTGGCCTGCTCTCGACTCGGAGTTCGTGGTCGTCGTCGTCATCGTCGTGTTGGTTCAGTCTGCATTCTCTCTCAAGGCTGTCAGCGAATGCTTCTGCCTTTTCAAGGTCTGAGTAGACTATACCGTGCTCGCCATGAAGTGGAGGTACTGGACGCCTGTCCGTTCTCAGGAATTTTTTGCAGATTCCAGAAGCCTGCTTTCTGCGGGTCCAGTTGCCCCAGGTACCCATTCCATCGATCATTGTAATGCGTTCTTAGAGCTTCAGTGACTGCCCGATTCAATGCGTTGGCTCTACGCTTGTCGCCCGGTTGCCTTGTTCTTTGTTCTCGTCTTCTCGCTGTTTTTCTCTAGGATTAGCTCCCTGATGTCATCTGGAAGGTTGGCGTACTTCTTGCCTCTGTGTTTTCGGATGCTACGAGTGCTGGCATCCAGGGCTGCATTGATTCCATCCTCTAGAAGTTGAATCTCTGCTTCGACCTCTTCCCTACTTTCAATCACAAGGATTGGTCTCAGTGTGCGGTCCAGGTTCCTTCGGAATAGGTCCCAATTCACCTTCTGGAAGCGTTGCTCTTCTTCGTCTCTATGTTGTTATAAGAATTGCCACAAAAATTTTCTTAAACACATTAGTTATTCACAAATTGTCAAAATTACCTATCATTAAGAGTTGTTTTTAACAATTGTACATAGAGAGGCTTGAAAATGTATTTTGAAAATTTGTTTTGAGATTTAATAAAGTGTTTGAAAGAAGGAGTTGATATTTATTTCAAATAATAGTTATACAATTTCATAAAACAACATTTAGTTTACAAAGAGTTAGTCAAAAAGGTTGTAAGGTAGTGAGTTCAAGAAAGAGTAAGTAGTGGTGAAAAGTAAAAAGAAAGCAGAGTCAATAAAGAACTAAACAGATAAGTATAAGGTTTTTTTAATTAGTTGAAAAGTATAATATCACAGCTGAATAAGTACTTGAGTCAAAAAAGTTTAACCGGTGACAGCTTATTAAAAATCTTAGAGCATACACCTTCTGGAGGTAGCCCGAAATACACAAATATCGTGCCAAGGATAGAGAGAGAGGGTAATACAGAGGATGAGAGGCTATTTCATTCGGTTGGTAGGTGCAGCGAATAGGCCTTTTCATATTCGAAAATTTCTAGTGGGCAAGCGTCAACTTCTGTCATTTTTTTCGAGCAAAAAAAAACATTGTATTTACGTGCCAATGGTCTGACAACTGGTCGAAAAAAATGACGCACGGCAACAAAAATTTTTTAATATGAAAAGGCCTATGAGATCATTGGATGCAGTTCCCAATCTAGCCTCTTGTCCTCTCTATTGCCCTCTCTTTCTAGCCTTGGCACGATATTTATGCAGTGCAGGCTATATCTCTAGGAAGTAGAGTCTATGTTCTAACTGGTAGAAAGAAAAGCAAAGAGGTTTATACGTAGAGTGAATTAGGTATGGGCGTTATTGTAAGTGGCAGTGTAATAACAGTAGAAAGAGAAAGACAATATCAGGGAGCGCTTGCTATGTCTCTACCCTACCAACAGTAGGCGTCACCACTGACACTGACCAATCAGGAACGACACGCTTATTCTCTCTCTCTTTCTATTGATATTACATGAATTTCGCTACTTCACGTGCTCTACAGTATTAATCTCTTTGAAGAAAGTCATATATCATTCGAAAAGCTTTCGAAATACTCTTATTACAGTAATGATAATAAACAGAAAGACTGTAATATATGTTTACTGTCTTGTCGACTTCTCCACCATAACCTAAATGTGCTTCTGTTTGATTTACATGTACTGTGAAATAATTTTTAAATTTTCATTTTCAAACTATAATTTTTAAAAAATGTCCATGTGATAGAGAGCACTTCATTAACCCTTCTATAGGTTTTAGAAATCTTATATGAATAATTTTACAGCTAAGGAAGAATGTTCCTTTTATCTTGTGATAATTTTTTCAGTCATAACCATGTTTTTCTGTAAGTTATGAAACTTTATAACTAGTATATATATATATATAATATATATATATTATTTATATATATATATGTTATATCACACTTCTCATTTAACTTTTTAAAAGATTGTTCATTATTAAGAACATAACAACTTTTAAATACATAAAAAGAAGATAACGATATAAAGTAGCAGAGTTCTGAGCAATGATGAATGCAGTAGAAGAAAAATTTTACAATATATTACATTAAAGTTGATGAATAGGCAAAGTTGACATGGCAATTATCACGAATGTCGACCGCGCCGTAATATGACAAAGCACGTCTCGCTGAGTCAGCTGGGAATGTTGAATTGTCGGTGCGATATAAGTTTGTGCTCATAGTATAAATTTGTATAACAACTCCCATCCATATAATTTGATGGTACAGTATCGACTTTTATGCAAGTTCTGGAGTTCCATATCCTCGATTGGACTCAGAGGGTATGTACCTTCCTTTGGACTTAAGGTTTGCTGTAGTGGCGTGTACGGGACAGAGGAGCTGGATGTAGTGGTCTTCTTCAACCTCTTCTGGATTGACTTCACTGTGAGGAGTATAATCACAATTACTATTAACGTGGTCGTTGTGATTGTGAGCCAGGATATATGTTCTTCTAAGGGTGGTTGTTGCATCAGCTTTTCCGGTTCCATAGAATGTTAAGTGAGCTTATCGTTGGCAACATCTAGGTATTGTACATCTAATTCTTGTAACTGTGGGTGTTAGGTTTGCATCTCATTGGCGACTGGCATCTTTTGCAGCAATTGAAAGGAATGTCCTTTGGGTGGTTCCTGTATGTGATGTTTCGGACATTTTTCGAATTCTTGTAGTATTCACCATTGTGTTGTGGATAAATCGGTTGAATTTGCATCAATGAATTTGTCGATTTGATTTGTGTCACGACATCATCCCTATACATTTGTATATGATGGTACCCTGTTCAATCATCCAAAATTGGAATTGAATAAAGGTGATAATGGGTATAAGTCTCTGGATGAACTAAAGTAATTTTGAGTTCAAAAATGATTTTAGTGTTGATTTGAAAAGCTTCAAATTCTATCAAATCAATGTACTGAACAACATTTGAACTATAAACATCGAGAGCGTTTTCGATAAATATGTACCCTCCATTAGGCTTTCACACAGACGCAAGATATAAATCATTTGAAATGTATAAAATTGACTGCCTTATTTTTTCAATGTTATTCCAGAACTCCTAGGACAGAATGTCACGATAAAATTTTCAGGAGTTAAGGGAGAACAGCAATTGCACGGAACGGCTCCAGATTCGGAACCTCTGTGTACTGATTCTCTTGAAAATCCTAGATGTCGGTCTTACATCTCGCGTCTTCAAATTTAACGAAATGCATCAAATGCATAAAGAAGTGTTCGAGAGGACATTCAATTGTGGGAAGCGCAACTGATGAAGGTTCCCGACCAGAAACAATATATATTATATTTATATATAATATATTTCTTGCGTACAAAGGAATGACACCTCGAAGAGAGTATTCATCCCTAATAGTCAGTGCATAGTTTCTAGTTGGATATTCGAAAATATTAATGTTGATACGTTCGAAGGACGTTTTTGGTGTTTCAGTTATGACACAATGAGCACTTAAGTTTTTTCTACAGAACTTTACCGTTTGACAAGTTTTGCAGGACTTAATAAATTGCTCTACACTTTTGGCTTGTCCAGTCCCATTTATTATACTTTTCCTAATACGTCGGATGGTCTCAATAACTCCACGATGGAGGTTACTTTTGCCGCAGTGCTACTATTGCAGTATGTTGGGAATTTCGTCTTGTGAAGGGGTTGTCAGAATGTTTTGACAAATTTTTAGTATCAAGTCTTTCTCTCGGAGTATAGAAGATAGCGTTTCGAGAATCGGTGGGTCTACGTTGTTTTCAATACAAAAAGTTTTGGATTTTTCGAACTGATATTGGTTGTTATAGAGGATGTTAAAAAGATGTGAGACAACTGTTCCAGGATCAAAGAAAATAAAATAAACAAATATATTTTCTATGCCTTACAGTTTTACTGGCTACAATGTTTAGAGTGTAGGTAGTTAAATTTGGGTCTCAAGTCATTGAGTTTATTTTTTCAGAAGAAAGTGTCTATTCGATTGTGAGGTTTGTCTAAAAGTTGGGCGTTAGAGATTTAAATTTTTGAATAATCGATTATCGACTCGGTTTTATACATTTGAACAAATTGTTTAAACTGTGTTGCCATACTTTCGTCATGATCATCTTGTTCTTGATCACTGTCGGAGTCTGGTTGTTTTGGGTCGGTTTCGTTATTTGCGAAAATTTTGATTTTAGAAATAAAGTCTATGCATTGTTTAAAATGATTAATTTTGATTCGGGAAATAGCGTCGGCGTTTTGATTTACCTCACCAGGTTTGTATTCTATTTTATAATTATACTTATTTAGCTTAAGACGTCATCTGGCTAGACGACTGCCAGGATCTCTGATGAAAAAGAGCAAAGTAAGCGGGCGGTTATCGCAGAGTAAAAAACTTTCTTCCAAAAAGATACGGCCCGTGATTTTTAACTGCCCAAACAAAGATCTTTTCCCACGAGGCCTTAGGAGAGAACCGCTCCAATCGCATAAGCACTTGCATTAGTAGTGAGCAGGAATGGTTCTTAGAAATTTGGGTAGATCAAGATAGGGTCAGATACAAGCGCTTGCTTGACTTCATTGAAAGAAAACTTGCAGTCTGCGTCGAAGATGAATTTGACATCTTTCTGTAGAAGTTTTGTCAAAGGTTTGGAGATATTAGCAAAATTTGGGATGAAACGTCGGTAATATCAGGCGGGTTCAAGAAAAGATATAACGTCTTTAGGAGTTTGAGGTTGAGGAAAATTTTTGATGCATTCAACCTTTTAACATGACCAGGTAATCAACTTCCTTATGAATTAACTCATATTTGTCAGGTTGAATTTTTAAGTTCGACTGTCTAAGACATTTAAAGACTTCTGTCAAACGAGAAATATGCTCTTGGTTGGTTGCTGAATAGACTATGATGTCGTCCTTGCACACGACGCAACGTTCATTTTGGATGCCCCAAAGAATGTTGTCCATGACCCTCTGAAAAGCAGAAGGTGCATTTTTCAAACCAAATGACATACGAATGAATTCGTAATGGCCATTTTCAACGAAGAAACGAACAAGGAAGCGAGATCCAGTGTCGAAAAGTACTGACACTTACCATGTTGGGCGAGGATCAGAAATGTTTGTCAGATGATATTTATCGTCTACAGCCAGTTCGTTTAACTTCCTATAGTCGACAACAACTCGCCACTTTTTCTTACCAGAAGCCTCGAGTTTCTCCCCATACGGGGAGGACCAAGGGAAAAAGAATGCCTGATAATGCCCTGGTCAAGCATTTTTGCAATTTGGGTATTTACTTCCTCCTTGTGTACTTGAAGATAGCTGTAAGATTTTGTGAAAACGAGCTTGGCATTATTGGTGTCAACAGAGTGTTTGACGGCGTTAATTGCCTTCCAGATAGAAAATATATTTGCATTCAAAGCAGAGGTTCGTCGTTATAATTTTGTTTCGCCCCATATTTCAGGTATTCAAAATAGTTAGAAGCAACCGTTTATGGTCTACCCTATAAATAATTTTTTTTTTACATTTTTTGATCCACCTTGTAAAATTATAATTCTAATCCGCCCTCGATTTCAACCACCTTGTATATACAACTACTTATGGGCGACCCAATAAAACATGTTATCTACCATTCTGTATAACTACAAATCCACCAATCCCCAACATATTTCACAAAAACTGCAACTGCTTATTGGCCACCCTCTATAACAATTTTACTCAATTTATTTTTTTCAACAATGTTTTATATGTAACTATTTATCGGCCACCCAGCATAACATTTTTTGTACTACCCTGTACAACTATAAATCCATTAATTCCCAATATATTTCATCAAAGCCACAACATCTTATGGAGCATCCTATATAACCATTTTGTTCAACATTTTTTAGAATCACTTTGTATGTATATCTCTACTTCATCCTGAATTATAATATAACATTTTTTAAATACTTAAATAACTCTACTCCAACGTATATTTCTGCTATCCTATCTGTAACTGATTATGAGCCCTGTATACTTAGAATTCTACTCTGCCCTATATTTCAACCATCCTGTGTATAGAATAGTTTGTAGATCATAACATTTCTTTATAATATTTTTTGAACTCACTTGTATAACAGAAATTATACTCCCGTACATATTTCAACCATTCTATCTATGCAACTACTTGTGGACATAAAACAGTTTTTTAACCAAACTATAAACTATAATTCCACTCCATCTTATATTTCAACCACCCTGTATAAATAACTGCTTCTAACATTTTTTCAACCCATTTCATAGCCATAATAATTCAAGAACCCAAACCAAAGATCATAACTGTTTATATAACACATTTTTTCTCAGATTTTTTCATCCACCCTTTCTAAATATTCTACACTTATTTGAATCAAATTGTATGTGCAACTACTTATTAGCTACGCCGTCCCTAGTATATGCTATTTATGGCCTACTCAATATAACTTTTTTGAACCACTCCATATAACTAATTCAACTCCCCCTTATTTCAACCAAATTGTGTATAAGTAGTTGCTTATGGGACACCAAACATAACTTTTTTAATTATTTTTTAAATCCATGTTATTCTACTCCGCACTAAGTTTCCTATATATACAGCCCGTTAAAATTACGGTTGATATATCACTTGATTTTTTTTTAAATCGAAACATGTTACATTGGCCTATTCCAAATTTTGAATAAAAGCTAAGCTGATTCAAGTATCTAATATTTGGTGCTTGCGAAGGAATCAATAGAGTAATTGCGTTATCCAACATGGTAGAAGTTTTTTCCCTATATCTACCATTTCTCTCAATTTAGGGAGATAAAATATCTACCAGATTTTAAGTCAAACTATAGGCTTTGCAACAAAAAAGATTCAGCAAAATCAGTTCAGTGTTCTTACTTGATGCCCGAACAAACAAACAAACCAACAAACAGACAAACTTACAATTTTATAATAGTATAGATATATAGATAGATTCTACATCTACTTTTTAACGTCGAAACAATGGCAACATACTTTGTTCTTATATCATTATATATATTGAAACAAAATTCAGAATAAAAAAACTCACTAACGTAAACTATTCAAATTGTCAACATGAACTAAAGTCGTCAAATATCGGAAAAACCAAAAGACTAACCATATATATATATATATATATATATAAATGTTTGGACATTACAAGGCTATCCAGAACAATTAAAATAAATCATTTTTATAATGTCAGTCAACCCAATGCACAGGGTTTCCCCGAATTTTTAGTGTAATTTGCAGATGACCTGAATAAAAATGTTTCTACTTCTGATAGCTCTTTTAATGACTATTTCTCTGTGACAGAAAAAATGGTTTTAGATAAAATTTCCGGCATTAAAAATAGTGATAGCTGAGACTGTTATGACAAATTCTTAAATATCTCACAGATATCTTGAGCAAACTTCTGACTGACTTGTTTAATCGCTGCACCGAGAAAGCATATTTTCATCTGTTCTCGAGTAAGAGTTATAACTGTTTTCAAAAATAAGGGAGATCCTGAAGTTTGAATAAATTATAGGTCTATGTCTCTTGCCAATAATCTTAAAAATTCTTGAACATTTATTGAAATACCAAATGATTGACTACTTTGAGATTAATAACATCTTTATACCAAACCGAATTGGTTTTAGTAAAAAAGAGCACAAATCTGGCTATTAATCAACTGGGTGTGTTTGTGGCAGAGGGCTTTAAAAATAAGCATAACACGTTTGCTACATTCCTGGACTTCGATTGTATTAATTTTCAAATTTTTTATAAAAAGATATCTCACTCAACTTGAACAAGAATAATATTATCCTTACCCAGTCTTATTTAGAAGCGTTTTGAAAATCAGCAGTCGAAGAAGCGAAGGATTGAGCATGGTGTATTTTAGAACTCTGTGCTGGGTCCTTCTTTATTCCTCATATGAATTGACTTCGCAGTCTATTGAATCTGCTGATAATCATGTTTGCTGATGATCCCACCAGGTTGCTGTGCTATCAACTTTCAGACCCAATATTGCAGTGGACTCAAAAAACAGCGTAAAATTTACAATTAGTTTTTAGCCAATACGCTTAGTCTCATAGTAGTGAGATCCCGAAAATGATCTTCACGTCACCATCAACCCTAAAACGGATGCATCAGTGAAATTCCTAGGGTTTTCCTTGAACCTGGGATGGCCTGGGATGTCCATATCAATTTTTGTAGGACCAAATTATAAAAAAATAGCTTTCATTATAAAAAGACTGACAAAAATGTACATTACTGACAGCGTACCACAGATACTTTAGCTCTAATATCTCCTACGCAATTGTAACCCGGGGTAATTCTCCGTAATCTGAACAATTGTTTAAGTTACAGTCGCTGTATTAGAATTATTGCAGAAATAAACCAAGACATCTATAGAACACACAACCATATTCACTCCTATTCAACTAGGAAAGGAGGAGACTCAGTTCTCAGCTACTACAGATTGCAATGAACGAGAATGGGTGCTTACTATTATGGCATAAAAAATATTAATGTTCTACCAGTGGAAATAAATAATTTATACTTAGGTCCCAAAGACAAGAGTAAAAAATTATGTTTTAAAACACACCTTTTTTACTTTCGAGGAGTACTTAGGTAGTGATAACAATATCTACATTTTTAATATGTGTTTGTCTCCACAATGTACTTAGTTGTCTATACCGGGAGTAAATAGTTTGAGTGCATATATCTTAGGTGGAGATAGAATACACTAATCAAACAAAAAAACCATTATGATCTAAAGACCTTAATAACCAAGAAAAATCCCAAATGCATCTAAGGATCTATTTTAACCTCTGAATTCTTCAGAAACACATTAGTTAACTTCAAATCTTTGAGCTAGACAAGTCTAAGTACTTCCCTAATAAATAAACTCCGAAGTTAATATTTTCAATAGAGAAATAACATCAGACTCCACGATTTAATTCACTTCTTAGAAAAATGTAGTAGTTTTCACTAAAACGTTTTACGAAAACTACACTTAGCAACTTTAGAATGTAAACAAAACAAACACTACAAGTTATTTTCGTTGGAATAAACCGAAAACACTATGAGTTATCGCGATGTTGTCATATCGTTCATTCAGTTTACGTATTCATTTCAATTATGTTTAATTATCAGAAAAGAGGATTGGCAAGGTCAAAGTTATTAATAAAGGCATTTGATGTGTTTAGTAGCTACGTTTCTAGTTGCAAAAGCTATTTCAATGTAAAATATTCTGTTTGTGACTGTAAAATGGGTGTGAAATTCGTATCTTTTTAATTTTTCACCAAACTATAGCTCGTTTTTTTTGAAAAATGTTATAAAGGTTTTTTGATTTATTTTCACTTGAACTGTTATTCCTCAAAAACTTTTCACTTAAACTCATCAAAGTATTTTAGTAAATAGAACATTTTATGCTCTTACCATTTTAACATCTTACATATTCTTTATTTTATACATAATTAATACTTTTATACTTTTGTACCTTTTGACTTGTAAAAACAAACACACAGTTGTAATACTTTACCGATAAATAAACTTAACTAGACTAAACTATCTAGACCAAGTAATTCAAATATGATATCTACATGTATGTAAGCAATTCTACGGAATTTTAGATCTGATTCTGTTTATTTTGGTGGGTACCGTGTGTTTTTGTGTTTCTGATAGTGTGCTTGTTGTTATCATGTTACCATATTTTTTATATCAATATATTTTTTAGATATTTTTGTCAATATTAATTTTTAAGAATAGCTGCCAATATTTCGAGGATTTTTTCTACCCCACTGCTTCATTGAATTCTCTGACAAATAAAAACCGAAAAGTCGGTCATTTAGACCTGATGCCCTATACACCACCATCTGTTCTTAATACACCTTGCGTGGCTTTGATTTGACACATACAATCTGTTGAGATAAAAAAGGCTGTTATTAAAGGTACCGTTATAAGGGGCGGAAGATGAAATGTTAATTAGAAAGGTTGAAAAGAATAGAGGTTTATCTCAAATCTGGATGGAATTAGATCATTTTCCGGGGCAGTTTGATTGATAGGTCACGCATAAATGAACTGAGTTTAATACAGACAATAGATATTTTTAAGTGACATAATATTTAACAGCAAATCGCTTATTCAATCTCTTAAGTAATAGTTTACGGATTATAAGTGAAACGATCTTAAATCGTAGAAGAAAATTTGTTTGTTTTTTTCTTGTATTATGAAAAGTGTTGAAGAGTCCTTAAAACCGTCAATGGAAAAGTTGCAGAGCATCTTCAAAATGGTCTTTTATGGTAGCAGTTTTTTTGTTGTGTAACGGCGGAAAAACCGGTAAAACAGGGATTTTTTCAAAAATCCAAAACAACCTTTTATATGAATTAACCATGATCTTTCGATTGGGATATGACAAAATCATTTCCTTTTTAAACCAAAACCACGGTATTGTATCTGTCTAATATGCTACGTTGTGCAATATATCTTTCTAAATTATTTAAATTACAATTCTGAAAAAAATGCTTAATCAACAACTTTGAACTTGAACCAATTAACCCTAAACGCATAATCTTTCATTTTGACAAATATTAATGTACCAATTTGTAGTACAACAAAACTTTGAATTTTTGAAGTCTTCACTTTTCCGACTTTCCTCGGTGAAAAGAGCCCCAGTCAAGACTTATAACACTCATTTTAAAGGACTTCTGATTTCGTACAAGTTTTCCATTGACTGTATTACGATCGGTTTATCATTTTTCATAATATACCTAAAAAACATATTTGTGTGTCTGTGTGTTTATTGTTTGGATAATGGATCGAAGTTCTTTTACAAGGCTTAGAGTAATGTAAAATGACAGAAGATATTGTATTAGTGTAATGTAACATACGCCCTCTCCCTCAATAAGGAGTCTAGGTGAACAACATCCATCTTTGTCCTTGGATTGAGTTATATGTGGTAATCAACAGCGATAATCCAATGGAAATGCTGTGAACCCTTTGGTGTGGCACAAATGTAAAAACACAGTTTTGCACCCTAACACCAAATGTTTATTTTAAACACCAACGCCGTTGCAACAACTCTAAGTTGTCATCATCAATTCATTGAAGATTGTCCCACCAGACTATATCCCACTTCTAACAACAAATGGTACGTATTACTGAGTTCTAATTAAACTGGTTTTCGGAAAAATGTAAGCTTAATGACGATTACAAGTCAACAGTTCATAGTACAACATAGCTATAAATTCTAATTTTTAATTAACAATCTGACATAGACTGCCAAACACCAAATTAAATTACTCGTTATATAAATATGATTTTGTTGTTCTTGACTTTTTCAGACATAGAGCATATGGATTAGAAAGAGAGAACAATAAGGCGAGAAATACGATATTTCACTCGCACCCGCACTTTATTCAGCAATTCATTAAAGGCCAGATGACATTTGATTGTAATAGTACTTTATAAAGTACAATAATTTAAACATATTAAATATTTAATCTGCACATAAGACAAGAATTGCTGAACACAGTGATGTGCAAGTGAAATGTCAAGTTGTTCTCTTTATTGCTCTCTTTTCTAAAATGTCATGATATTTAGACATTGTCATATACATAATACATAATAATAAAGTACGTCAGTCATCGAGAAAAACGTAACGCATGGGAGAAAGAAAGAAAACCAAGTGACGTTTAGCCATTGCTTGCAGCACTAGAGATAGACAGGATACTTCCACTCGTTTCCCTTCCTCTCTCATCAAGCGTTACGATTCCGATAGGCGCCTATATTTCACCTTAATCTTATACTTTTGGAGATAGCCTGCAATGCACAAATATCGTGAAAAGACTAGAAAGAGAGGGCACTGGAGAGGGTAAGAGAGTGCTGGGTAGAAGCATCTCTTAATCGAGTGAAATATCTCTATTGTCCTCTCTTTCGAGTTTAGTCAAGAAATTGGTGCATTGCTACCTTCAGAAATATATGCTCTAAATCTGAAAAAAATGGCGCGTATGTTCTGGGTCGTAAAGTAAAACTATCACTACTATTCTCAAACTGTCAATCATCACAGTTTTCTATAACGATAATTGCAATTAGTTTTCATAAAGACAACAGACAGAAGTAGACAGGGTCTTTCTTAACAATATTATTTGATGCTTATTGAATTTCAGTTTGGTTTATATATCTCGTTATGTCAATTTGTAAGCTTATCGCACATTAACGAGAAATGTGTCCAGTAGTTATTAGGACTAGTGTTTAATAGGTTATTACTGATTTTAAGCTATAGTTACTATTTAAATGTAATAAATGTTTAAAACTATGAATTTGTACCACCTTATCTAAATTGTGTTATAGTAGTTGAATTGTAACCGTTTTTTTTTTATTTCTTATAATATTAATCCATATAATTGATTCCGAGAAATTAATTGTTTTGTCTTTAATTTTGTTTTTCCATATAATGTAGCTTATTTAATTCAATTTTTCGAATAAGTTTTACAAATTTGCAAAAATAGGTTTTCTAATTATAAAAATAGCATAACCATGAAATTGGGTTGGGAGATCATTGATAAAGTTCATGTTCAACTTCATATCTAAATGAAAAATTTTTCGCTTTTACTATTTCCGTGCTTCAAATTTATTTCAAAAATTAATGTGACTTTCAAGGGTATGGTAAAGTGTTTTCTGAACGACAATTGTGGTATTTCTGGTTTGTATTTTTTCTGATTCTTTTGGATAACACTACATAAACTTAAAAGTCTGTATATTTCAAAAAGTCCAAACGTTTCAAGGACTAAATCAGTCCCCGTTTTCAATGGTATTAACACAAATGAAAAAGAAATTAAAAGAATTTCTTGTTCCTAAATAGTTAATGTGTTGTTCCGGTATTATTTTGGAAATTTGTTATATTTTTTTTCCAATATTCTTTTCACAAGATCTTATATGTCAGCTAGCATGATATTATAGTAATTGGTTTGTCATTGTCTGGCTGTACGTATATAATATAAAACTAAAAGATTATTTTATATACTAATAGGAAAAAGAAACCTACTTATTTGTTGGTAGTTCTTGTCCAGAATGTATAGGATCATGTACTATTTTTTAGAAAAAAACAGATCTCCCCACCTTTACTGGGTCTATATAATATATCTTCTGCTCCATAAGTTTAATTAAGATTAATTAATTAATTTAATTAATTGATTCATATTGTCAGAGTTGGTCAAATGTATACCGTAACATTTGCCTTTTTAAAGTTAAGAAGAAAAATTAACTTATGTTATAAAGAAACATAATATAATTAACATCTGAAATGTGTAACTTTATTATTGCAGGGAAGAGCTGACCTCTATCAACACGGATTCCAGGATTAGACATTTTGCAGCGTGACAATAGGTGACAAAACGGGAGATAACCATGCGCCCTCTCTTAACATTTTTCCAAGCTCTCGCCCAGCCCTACCATGTCAGACTCATCTTCCAACCTATCTGGTCAGCATAGCAGAAAATGCCAATTACCTTTCATATGCCTAAACAGCTTGAAAACTTGATTAAGACGACTGCACAAGTTGCCAAGAAAGGGTTATTAAGATTTCCTGCAGTAGACCAAGCAGTCAAGCGTGTATTTCAAAGTACAACAAGGTCAACTCAGATAACGTCATTTGAGAATTTAAAATTAATTACATCCAACAACAAAGTAGATATGGAAATTAGAAACAAAAGTATTTCCCTTGAGTAATAACGATATAGACTTTGCAGGCTTGTAGTGACTACTGACGTTTAATGAAATTAGCCATTGGAAATGATTTTCTCTCTCCCTTGTTGATGACGAACTACGTTTAAAAAAAAATTGACAATTTTTCCATCTTTGGACATTTCTTCTTCCATCTTTGGATACATTTCTTCCATCTTTGGATCTTAAGAATATAAAAATTCAGAAATGTTATTCTCTTAAACAAATGAGACAAAACTTCATTTCTAAAAGCGATTTATTTAGGTTACTTGATAACTGACGATTGTGAAAGTAAGCCTTGTGATTATTCAAGGGGTCCCTATATTTCCCTATAGCCGATAATCATCATAAAATTAAGAGTTATTTAGAATTTGCTTCGTATTTTAAAAGATTCGTTCTTTTTTTTTCGTCTTTGCCACATTAGAGAAATGAACAACTATTTTTTCTACGTACAATTATGTGTATTATACATTTCAAAAGTAGCCACCCAAAATAAGCGGGGGTGAATATCATTTCTAAAGTTGAAATACAAACGGGTATCAATGATACCTCTTTTTAAAGGTCTCTTTTTGCCAATCTTTTGATACATCATTTTTTAAAATCTGATTATTTTTACAGAGTAATGCCATTTTAAAATTTCAAATTAAAATAGTATTTATTAACATTGTATTTGCATTATTAATATTGTCTCAGCGTTAGAATTACCTTGTACTTAAATTATATGTTTAAACATATCCGCCATTGTTGGTAAACAATGGTAAAGTTTAGGAATAACGCGAGGTTGAGTTTTAGACATGTCCCCATAAAAAAGTCAAAGGGCGTTAGGTCGGGTGATCTTGGTGGACATTCTATATCTCCCCTTCTTCCAATCCATTTATCTGGACATGCCTCATTTAAGCCAATTTCGTACAGGCAAGGCATAATCTGGAGGTGCTCCGTCCTGTTGAAAAAATAGGTTTAGGTTTTCTTCGTCTAGCAGCAAAGTTACATCTTGATCCATTTGGTTTTCTAAAGATGATTCGGTTAAAGGGGATTTATCATATGTTCTAGTAATTCCAAATACAATTCCCTAGTTAAATTTTCTTCCACAAATAAATGACCAATAGTTTTATTTCCGAGAATTCCTGCCCATACATTGATTTTCTGAGGATGTTGGATGTGCTCTTCCCGAGAAACTTCTGGATTGGTATTGTTCCAGTATCTACAATTATGTTTATTGACAAACCCATTTAAAAAATTCCGGCTTCGTCAGAAAAACAAATGTCTGCATTTGCCCTTTGAATCATTAATTCGCAGAATTCTAACCTTTTGTCATAATCATCCTCAGCGAGCGTTGTAAATACTGTACTTTGTAGGGAAAGAGTTTATTTAGACGTAGCGTTTTATACACAGAGCCGACGGAAATATTTGTTAACCTGGAGAATTTTGGTATTGATGTTTGAGGGTCCATGACAAAATGACCTAAAATCTCAACCTGTGCAGCTTCAGTTAAAACTCTAAAATTGTTCACAATTTTATTGCACACACTTCCAGTTTCTTGAAATTTATGAACGTAAACCCAACATATCCGATGCCCAATATTTTTATCGGGATGTCTCTGATGAAAAATATGAGCAGTTCTGCGTGCACAGCGTTATTCTTCCACATAAGTCAATATTATTTCAATTCTTTCTTGTAAAGAATAAACCATTGTCGAAATTTGATGGTCAATATAGAACGAAACCATCACTAATTATAAATTGTTTAAATTTACAGTCACAAATATCTTTCGCAAAAATGTTTAAGAATTTTTTCTCATTTGTTTATCTCGCTATTGATACTCATGTTTTTTTCAATTACAATTCAAAATTTTATTTTTTTACGGTTTCTGGGTCACTACTCTGTAAAAAATAATCTGATTAAAAAAATGATGTGCCAAAAGGTTGACAAAAAAGAGGTATCACATGATACACTTTTGTATTTAAACTTTTAGAAGTGATACTCACTCCCGCTCATGGGTTGAAACTGTACTGCCGGGTGACTGATACGTGTAAAATGTGTCGCCTTGTAATTAATGTGTTTTTTTTTTGTCTTTTGCCTTTAAAGATATTTTAGAAGTTATTTTGGATGGCTAGTTTTGAAATTAAAACTCTGTTTGTTTAGGAGCTTGCTTGGTGCGCATACAGAATGCTAATTCCTAAAGTCATTTGAAATTAAAAGCGCGTGTCTAACTTCTTTTTATACTGTGTTTTTGGTCTTTTTCTTTTGAAGATATTTTAAAAGTTATTTCGGGTAGCTAATTTTGAAATGAACGCCCTGTATATTGTGTATACTCTATCAGTTGTGGAGACGGCTTTAACTTAAAGTCTTTAACATTCACTATAGAAATAATTTTTACAATGTTAAACAGAGGAAGCTGAAGAAAGCAAGGTACATAATGGTTTATTAATGCTGAAATCGGGACAGCTTCACTAGAGCTAGATTGTACACAGAAACAGTTATTAGACCAATATAATAGGGAATCCCTCAAACCAAATTTCTGAAAAGTCAGGTAAGTTGCAACTGTCACATTTATTTGATAACAAAACAGCTAAGTATGCGTAATATAGAATACACCTTTTCCAAAATAGGAGGACTGGTTTATAATATTGCCAAGATATCTTTCTATGGGGTAGATTTTAGATAATTGATAACCAGCAATTCGGGCAATTTTTCTACACTCTGACCCTGTTACTTTCTAATACTAATCTGTTCTTAAATGTAGGTGAATAATAATATACATTTTAAAAATAAATTAATATTAACTTTTTCGTCTTATTTAATCAATAAACTTTTAGTGAAGCCCTATATAGTCTTTTAGTCTCAGTAGTTTGGGAGATAAGATAATTTTCCTTTCAATTTTCCTAATGAGTCAAATTTTAAGTAGTACATTATTAAATCTTCTCAAAAAATATTTTTAAAATGCAAACAAAATATATCTGTTTTGATAATAGTTCAGCTAATATAATTTATATTAAAAAAAAATCGACTTCAGCTGACTTAAATTAAAAACAGACATATCTTTTTTTCATCTGATTTAATTAAGGTACAATTCAATTGAGAATTTTAACGTATTCTTATCTCTCTTTTTCTCCCTCTCTCTTTCTCCCTCTCTCTTTCTCTCTCGCTAATTTTTATTCTTTGTCTATATTTTCCAAATATATTTTAACTTCTTTATTTGTTTTATTATTTGGACCACTTTCTATAAATGTAACTAATTCACTCTATATTGTATCCACACTCTATATGCTTCTGTGTACTAGTGACTCCTATATAACTTATTGGTCTGTCATTTTCTGAATCACCCTGTACAACTATAATTCAACTCAACACAATATTACAACGGTCGTGATATCTTTAAATCCACCCTATATAAGAACAAATCCTCTCTACACTATTTATTTTTCTATTGTTTAAATTATTCCTCTAATTATTACAAATGGTTTTGAGGTCCTCGAGTATTATACACCTACAGTTTTCTGTCGAGTTCACTGCTTAATTTAGTTTCTCTAACTATGAGACGAGTTATTCCAGCTGTTTTCGCACGGTAGTTGAGTTATAAAATATCGGCAACAAATAATTACTGTCAGATTGACTGCATATGATTAGAGCTACGAATTTTGTCAAAGTGGAAAATTTCAATAAATATGCTTTTGATTGAAAATTACATCCAATTTGGAATATGGTTAAAAATGAGGAACATTGCCATACACGAGCATTAGCAAAAATAAATTTCAAAGTTTAGAAAACCTTATGAAGTGAAGAAGAACCCAGGCAATAGATACCTGATATAGAATTTCGAAATCTGCACTAAAGTTATGTGTTGCCTTGAAAATATGAAACGTTTGCTTAAGAGAGGTTGTTACAAAATTTTATTTTGATTTATTTGTTGACATAAGACTTTATTAGTTTAAGAAATTACCCTTTATGAATCTTTATGATCCTAGGTAAACCTAATTTGTAGGTTTTGGGCAATTTAATGGAATATGTATAAACTTTCATCTTAGAATGTATTACAATTACTAGGAATTAAAGATTTATGATCGGGACTATCATACAGTCAGGTTAGGTCTTACCGCATCTACTTCTGGAGGTAGCCTGCAAAGCACAGATATTGTGACCAGGTTAGAGAGAATGCAATAAAGAGAGCATCAATGTTCTATGGCAGTCAATGGAAAAATTTCCCAGAAACTTACGCCTGGACTAAAGAGACAGATTTATTAATATATTTTTATGAAAACATGGCATAGGACTTCTAAAATACACAATTAAGCGAAATCAGAAGTATGAGAATCGAGGTAAAAATTAATATCGAAGTATGCAACAAAACCAATTATACGGTAAATTATCCATTCTGTTAAATGATTAAAAGTTACTATAAATTGTTGTTACATATCTTTTTTTATCTGATTTAATTAAGGTATAATTCAATTGAAAATTTTTGCGTATTCTTATCTCTCTCTCTCTCTCTCTCTCTCTCTCTCTCTCTCTCTTTCTCCCCCTCTATTTCTCCCTCTAATTTTTATTCTTTGTCTATATTTACCAAATATATTTTAACTTTTTTATTTGTTTTATTATTTGGACCACTTTCTATAAAGGTAACTAATCACTCTATATTGCATCCACACTCTATATGCTTCTGTGTACTGGTCACTCCTCCCTATAAGGATTGATCTGTCATTTTCTGAATCCCCTGTACAACTATAATTCAATTTAATACAATATTACAACGGTTGTGATATCTTTAAAACCACCCTATATAAGTACAAATCCTCATACATATCTATTTTTCTATTGTTTAAATTATTCATGTATATCATGATACTTCGCCCCATATGTCTAGTATTCCATTTGTGCAACTGTTCATGGTCTACCCCATATTACGAAATTCAACTTTTTGAACCCCATTTTATGACTATAAATGTACTCTACCATTTATTTCAATCACCCGGTATATTTTTTTAACCCATGTCTATAACACTCCGCTTCTAAAATAAACTGACTTCAAAGGCATCAAAATGAAAATCATTACAAACACCCTGTACGACATACTTTTATGGCAAATCGTGACATTTAAACTAGATATTTATTTGATACATTTCGTTAAATTTGAAGACGCCAGATTTAGGTTTTACCGCATCTACTTCTGGAGGTAGCCTGCGAAGCACAGATATCGTGACAAGGATAGAAAGAGAGTGCAATGAAGAGAGCATCAATGTTCTTTGGCAGTCAATGGAAAAATTTGCAAGACAATTACGACATCTGGATAAAAGAGACAGATTTATTAATATATTTTTTTGAAAACATGGCATACGACTTCTAAAATACTCAATTAATCGAAACTAGATTTTGAGAATCCTCCATCCAGATAAAAATTAATATCGAAATATGCAAAAAACCAATCGCACGGTTAATTATCCATTCTGTTAAATAATTAAAAGTTACGATAAATTGTTAGTATCGAAAATATATTTGTTCATAGAGACCAGTTGCTGATAATTCCAATGGTTTGCATAATTCGCCAATCAGCGGTCTAGGCAGTTGGCTGTGCCAACACTCGATTCGTGTAAAATTTTTCAAACCTTTGGAATGGTTGGCAACTGACTACTTTAAATAAGCGTATTATTGACCAGATTCTTGAATATAACACTCTCTTACAACATCAGTTAATTCCATAAGACAATAAGTCGTTAAGAGAAGTATTGTTACTGACAGATCAGTAATACAACTGACGAGGATTATAAATTATATTACAGCTTAATTCCTAATTTTGCTTGTTTTTTATCAATAGGTGACTTTTTACTTATTGTGGTTATTAGTTAATAAAAATTTAACTTAAACTCAAGAGCACCAATAAGTATCCTCTTAAAAACAAGTGGTGATCGTAAGACAAAAGAATTTTTCTTAAATAAAATTAGAGCTATTGTTAATATTTTTACAATTATTCCACTTTTGTCAATAACATTCAACCAAAAAAAAATCAAGTTTATTTAAGTTTTCAATATGTGATCAGAGTCGGCATTCAAATAGGAGTTATAATAAGAAAAGTTGGTTAGAATCGAATTACACTGTCTGTTCAATTAGTGAAAAAATTATTTATTGGCTATAACAAATTCGAAATTCAGAATACGGCGAACGCATTGTACGTTTCAAAACTGACAAATTGAACATTAATTAAATAAGACTAATTTGATATTGAACTGAACTCTTCTGCATCAGAACATTTCTTTAGATTCGATTTTTCTTTCTCGAGCTTTCCATCCAATAGCTTCTTGTATATTTCATGTCTCTGGTCCAAAAACGTCGGGAAAGTTGCCGACTTACCAATTACCTATTTCTCTTAAGATGACAGCGTCAATAAATTTCTAGAGAGTCTGCCCTCGGGAGCAATCACAAAGGACCCTACAAATTTTAAACAGAAATTGGGTTTCACTCAATGTTTCTGAAATTTTTAGGGTATATTTTCCAGAGCACGTGGACGTCCCAATAGAGAAAACACTCCAGAATGCTTACTTTTTTATTTACAGTGGGCTGATTGTAAAAAAATGAACAATTTGCAAATATATATATAGGGGGTTCAAGACCATCCGTACATCCCCAATAAGATGCCACCAACACATTTTTTTTAAAAACTGACAATGTTTCCATGGTAAAAGGAGTATGCTCTGCAAAATAATCTTCCGGATTCTACGCTGAAAAATATACATCTTTTACTAGAACTTTTTTTGAAAAAATGCATTTTTAGTCCTCTAAAGTACCTTAGAAAAGAAAATCCTCATAAGACAAGCTTTTATGCAAAACAATCAAAATACGACTTTGACTAAGAGTCTTCGTTCGAGAATACTTGAGAAAAATCCTAAATCCTTTGTTCGGACCGTTTTTTCCAAAAATTCATTTTGGAAATATAAGCTTCGGAAAACAATTCTCAAAACAATTGATATCATTGTCCTTAAAACATCTAAGGTGGTACTTTTTCAAAGTAATCTTGAAATACGAAATAATTCATATATTATAAAACCTACATCTCCTATAAATCGCAATCTCATAGTTTCATCAAAATTTCATTTCACTCTAGGGCACAGTTGAACGAACTTAAGAATTCCCAAAACTAATGAAAATCATTTTGTGTCTGCTCGCTATATTTTTAAAATGTTTCTATGAGGTTATTAGCCTGATAACAACCAATATTATCCGCATACCAATTAATTATTCCATCATTATTTTATCGTTAAAGGTCGTTACATATTATAACAACAATTAGAAGCTTTAAAAGTGAATTTTACAGTATTTGTTGAACCAGGAGATTGACAAAATAAATGCGTGACGTTAAAAGTGAATTTGGTCGTTCGCTGATATGGAAAAGGTCATTGTCACTTCAATGAGGCAGTTTGTAGACTTAAGCTTGTCGGCTAATGCCTTTAGTTTGTTTATTAATCAGATTTATTTTCGAAAAATAACAGTAATATTTGCTTGCTAATAGTATTTCTAAAATAAAACGATTTTGATTTGTTTTCCATTTGTCATATAGACTGACGAATATTGTTCAAAACAGTGAACAAAAAACAACATATAAATATTTAAGTTATATAACAAAGAAGTATTTTAACAATCTTGAAACTGAACAAAGCTAAGCAGTATACGTTCTTTAATTTAGTATCAGATTTTTGTGAAGTTCATCATATTGATGTATGGTACATATTCGTATTCACACTATTATATAAATGCAAAAGTTTATTTGTCTGCCTGACTGTATATCTGCCTGCGTTGGCTTCTAATTTTGATAAAACTTAATACCTGTATGTGGAATAAATGCAGCTGTCACATTTTTTTTAATTCCACCTCTAAAGAGATGTAAAAGGACTATGAATTTTAAAAACAGTTTTAATGTGGATATAAGTATTGTTTCACATGTAGATTTAATTTTGGAGAACATCCACAAGTTACGTAAGATATTTTAGGGTGGGTGGGAGTCTGCCAAATTCTTACAAAATCTTATATGGGGTAGGCGGGTGTTTGAAAATGATTTTACGATTTTTTTAAAATATTAGGAAATTGCCTTACTACACTTTGTTCTCCATATACAATTTTCAAATACTTATCTGTTGCAAGAAAAAAATTGAGGAGATAAAACCCAATGAACAGACCAAATAACGCATCTTTCACACAAACATTTTAAACAATTATCTGAATAATACAATGAATACATATGTTTGAAGGAAATTAAGTTCTTTAGAAAAATGGTGAAAATTATTTTTATTTGAACTTCGAATAATTTTTGAAAGATTAAATTTAACGAAAAATAATAATGAGATCCTTTCTTTTTAATAGAGCATCTAATATTCTTCAAAAGTATATTTCGTTCCCTCTCAGACACAGATTGGTTTATCTAAAGTTGAAAAATTAAATTGTAGAAAAGGATCAATAATTATGTGGAAACAGTTTGACGTAAGAAAATTTGCAATCAGATCGTTTTTGTAGATAATTTAATTTTCTTCGAAAATATGTTTTGCTTATATTTTCCAGATATATTGTTCAAAGGAGTGGAGTGAAATATGCCTGCAAAGTAAACAAGATTCTAAGTTTACTATGTTAGACCACTTATTGCTCAAAATTAAGGCCTCAAATTTAGAGGTTAGCATTTTTGTTATACACAATAATAGTTTAGGTATCACACTAAAAAAATTGTCGGTTTTAGCTGCTCAGTATAATGTATATGTACTTATATGTTTTTATAATATGCTTTAATATTCCAAATTCTAAATACACTAACAGATATATTACAATGAATAAAATTTGTGAGAAAATGAAGATCTTACAGTTTCTTGCATGGGGTGTGGGGGATCCAAAACGTCAAAATTCATCTTACGTAATTTATGGTTGAGTGTTAAGTAATTATAGTTTTAACAAAATAACAGACAAGAAAAAAAATTACCATGGTCGGTTTCCAGTGTGGGTGTAAGAAGACGCAAATCAACAAATTTGGATTACAATAAAAAACCTAATATTAATTAATAAGATTATGTATTACAACTTACGAAATAATGTAGAACTAGAGGTAGAATTTGAGCCAATAAATTATGTAGCTATTACACAGATTCTTAATATATATTTTAAAATGAAACTATTAATAAAAACACAACCTGAAAATTTAGCAAATTTTATTTGAGTATTGACATCTAGGAGTTTCGGGGAAAATACCACAACATCGGTTCCGAATCTGGAGCCATCTTATCCTGTAATTCCTAAATGTTCAACACCCTCTTCGAACCGCCATTTTTTCCACGCAAGACATTATACAGTGCTAGTCAAAAAATCCCTCCCTACTCGTAACTTTTTAATGGCTATACTTTCACTTATGAAATCTTGAGGGTGAAAATAAAGGGTTGTAAACTTCTCTATACTAGTGGTAACAGATGACGTAACAGTAGTAGATGACGTCACAGCGCCACTGTGGACAGTAATTTTACAAAGGACCTTATAAAAGTGATAGCTCATTTGAAACGTGTTGACAATACCTACTCAGCTATATTCATTTTGTTTGGGATTACGCCATTTTGATAGATAAATTAAATATATCCTAAAGTTAATATTTCACATTTAATTAATGAAGATTATTCAGGCCACTCTAGGTAGTTGACGTTTTTAATTTTCTAGTAATTGTTATTTGGAATGTTTTTGTAAAAATTTAAGTTTAGTTTTATTATTGTTTAACGCGTCTTTGAGGAGTTTACATAGGCAAAATGGTATGTACTCGTGCCGAGGTATCCAGAACATACTTGGGGTTAAAAATGCCAAACGATCTGGTCGCCCAGCAGTTAGTGTTGACCAAAACGGCACAAATGGTAGTAAACTCCATTTACCCTACAGCTAAAGTGGCGTTTATATGTGAAGTTAGTCAAAGTAAAGTACCATAGGGTGTACAAATTAGAAATGGTGCACCACTTCCTGGTGAGGACCCCGACAGAAGACTGGCAATCTGTAAAATTAGGACAAATAAAATTGTTGAAACCAGCACTATACAAAACCATTTGTATTAGTGATGAAACTACTTTTTCCCACAATAGAAATGTGAACCCACACAATGGTATCGGAGTAACACAAAATCCGCACATCTTTCATGAAAAACATACTCAATTTCCATAAAATGTTTGGGCAGGCATTTTGGGAAACCACATAGTTGGACCTGTTTTCCTCGAAACGACCTTAATCGGTGAGGTGTATCTGGAGATGTTACAAAATGAGATTGAGATGGTGCATCTAAGCATTTCTATGGTACAGTACGAAGTTAAAGGGACAAAAACATCATGATATATAGATTGGACGGCGTGGTTCCATAGAATGTCCATTTCGATCACCAGACCTGACATCATTAGATTAGATAGATATCAATTGCCATAAGATCCTATATAAAATTAGCGACCACAGTGGTCCTACGTCATATGGTAGTAGGGAAGTTCAGAAGATGCGAGTGGGGGAGGGGACTTTTGACATTGTACTGTATATAATGCACACTGTGTCTATCTATATCTAAGTCTTGAACATTATATCTCGCATCAATATATTCAACGATACGTATCAAATACATAAAGAATTTTTCGAGCGGACATCATGTTATGGAATGTGCAACTGATGAAGGTTCCCGAGTAGAAAAATATACTTTGTGTGCATACTAAAGAATGAGACCTAGAAAAGACGATTGAATATCTCTGACAGGATTCTTCTGCCCAGTGAGCATATTTTTTGCCCAAATCAACCTTTTTTCGTCACAGAGACTGTTAGAAGTTGTTTTTTATGTCCCACAGCTTTTTTGCCACCCTCCAAAAGACGTTTACGAATTGAAGAGTCGTGAATTTTTTGGCCAGACTTTTCTAAATCTTGCTGAAGGGCATAACTTGTGTCTGAGATTCAACTTACTATTAGCCATCTGTAAGCTTGGTAACGTTGATATTTTTTGTGGAGGTCTAGTTTGTTACTCTTATTTCTACCATCCATAAATGTGACCTTTTTTTATTGTTTCTACATACTTCTGACGCATGAACTCTGCCAGGTCTCTAATTTAAAATATGGCAAACCGGAAATAGGAATGTTTATTGGAACGAAAAGCAAATTTTGTGCAAGTATTGTATATTAACTGGATATTATATTTGTTAATTTACTATAATTTATTGATTTTCTAGTTAAGTTAATATATAAACTCGTCCCTATTTATTTTTAACAAACTAAGTTGTATGGGTATTTCTCGATCAAGTCTGTGTGGTCGCTGTACGAAGTCTCGAAACAAATGCATTTCCCTACCATATTCATTTTTTTCATATGTGTAAGTATGGAACTCCGTTAAGAAGCTTTCGCTTCAACAACATGTAACGGTTATTTCAAATGTCACATAAAAATATATAAAAACGCTTGATTCAATTTTGTTTCAACATAATATTAATAAATCATTACAAAATAATTAAAACAAATCAATTCAAGAAATATCTGAGATGAAAACTGCATTATCATTTAGGAATTGCATAGTATAAATTTAATACATTCTTAGCGTCACCGTGTATGTGAACTTCGTTCACGACGATTTGATAAGTTCAACCAACGTGGCAGTGACCGCCAAAAGTGACCATCACCATCACCAACTAAAGAGCCGGCCCGCAAGAATCGGCACTGTCAAGAGAGTAAGTAATATTGCAACATTCTCCGCGCAGTTCGTCGACCTCTAATCATAATGTGTTACGATATCTTTGCAATACTCCCAGCTGCGACACACGTTCTTTTGATTGTAAGACCATGGCCATCGTAACCGCAAACGACGTATTTCTTTGATGAGTTGTGTCCACAGTAGGTTTAAAAATGAGCACGAAACGAGGGCGAAAGGTAAAACGTAAGGTGTGTGTCTGTATATATTTCTTTATATTTTGAATTCGACAAGGAAAACTGGAACGAAAATCACTTGGGAAATACTTTAGTTCTATGACAATGTGTGGTAATATACTTACTAAAATGGATGTTATGGATTACGTGGGTTTGGGATAATGAAAAGAGTGCTATAAATTAAAAATGTCAGTCCAGTATTTATGACTTCCTTGTTCTTAAGATAATAATAGTATACACTAAATAGGTATATATAACTGAAATTAAAAGTAATGAGAATATTTGTAAAAAAATAAAACATAAAATTTAGATAAATCAAAAGAGCAACGTGCACTGAGTTGAAACCATTAGAAATGTGTCAACGATACTAAAGTTTTACCAATATTTATTTGCATTCACGTATCTCATTTGAAAACTGCCCCTTCGAAATGGCTGTAAAACGTTTAAAGGTGTAGTTCTGCAAAATGATTTTATAAAAGATTTGCTTTCTCGTGACATCCTCTCCATGGCAAATGGCAACGGAACTTATTTGAATGTTTATACGTTTTTAATCATTTTTATATCATTGAAACCTCTGTGGAAAGTAACTGTGTCTGTCTCTTTTCTATGCATTGTTACTCAGTTGAAAATGACCCCTATTTAGTTATTACTTATAGAAAATGGAAACTTTATCTAGTGACTCTAGTTACTGGTTGAATAGTACCGAAAATTTCATTTAATCGGATTGCCACATCAGCTGAAAACTGTTTTGTGCATGAATACCCTTTTCAAAATTAGAAGTTTTGAGGACTATAGTGCAAAATATATCTTCCGCTATTCATAATCTTGGCTAACACGAAGATACTGTTCAGCGGGTTCCACAACTGTTTACTGATGAACAAAATAGTCTTAGCAATTGGATACAAACGTACAATATTTTCAGTACTGTAAAATGTTTCTTTTCCAATCAGTCTAAATATTTGAGGTGTAACTTTACGCGAATTAAAATGTTCAAAAAATAAGGTTTGAAACTATGTTTTAGAAAGTCACATAAAATTCAAAGTGGCCACGGGAAATATAACTTTAGGCTTTTAATCAACTGGATAACCAAACGTATCTCACAGGTAATTGCGCAAGAGAACGTTCTTGCCCAGGAATTCATAAATACAAAGTATGCCACGCTTTGGTTAATCAAATAAAGTTAAACGGATCAACCTGCGTTGGTTAGTGTTTAGGCATAGCCGTATATAAGATGTAGGCCATTATGTTACAAGTATAGTTTAATACTTCGTTACTTTTGAATTGTACCACGATAACAGAATAACATGAGCAGATATACTGAACAATAATAGCTAACCCAAATAAAGTTAACGGATCACCTCTGGTTGGTTAGTTTTGGCATAGCGTATTTAGATGTTTTGTAAATAATTTAAAAACTTCGTTACTTTTAATTTACCACGTAACAGAATAACTAGAGATATACGAAAATAATAGTTTAGAATGGAGTTTAAATAAAGATAGGGGTAGTGTTAGAAGATTAAAGAGGTTAGTTTGAGAGTTGGGTAGAAAATAGAATAAACTTGTATAGCATCTTAAATTTGTTTTGTAGAACCCCATAGAATGCGTACAGGGAAGCACGTCGTCTGATTAACCATCTCCAAGTTTACACTGTCTTTGATCTCCTAGTTAAATTACATATTTCATTGTTTATTCCTACATCTTCATTGACAACGTTTATTATGTTCTCTGCGGTGACTGTCTTTCCGATTTTATGTTTAATTTTTTCATTGGAAAAATGTGTGTTCAGCAATGTCTTCCAACTCACATACTTGCAGTTTATATTTTCCCTTTTCAATACGTTTCCAGTAGCTCTGAAGCTCTAGTGAACTGATAGAGATTGAGTAAGATCGAAATCGGTATTGCATCTATTTTTATTTACTCATCTTTTAGAATTATCTTATGGTCCGCACTGACTTTTTCTTAGTTTATCTTGACTTTCTCTGTGAAGTCTCGATTAATTTCTCTTCGTAGGAGTTTTTAATTTCGGGTTTTTCGTATTTTTTTTTGTTCAAATAATTGTTTTAGCCACATGAACTCACTTGGTAGTGAAGATCCCAAGATATTGAATAGGTTTTTGAGGCGTGATTGTTGTCTTTATTTTTAATTCAAGTTCCCAGTGTCTTCATTTTTGTTCCTCTTAGAAATACTTCTTCGGATTTATGTGTGGCCGAATCAAGTGGGATATTCTTCATTTAGTCCCCGATTATGCTGCTTCTTCCTTATTTTTGCTTTCCACATACAACGCCAGGACATCAGCAAATTTTGTAAATGCTAATCCAAATGAAAATAATTATCTGTTCTACGAATTCGTCAGTTGAAGTTAAATCAAAAAGGGGCAGTTGCCTTTTCCTTCTTTTGGTAAATTTAAATTAATTACTTTAAATTAAATTTCACCTAATTTCTTGACTATTGGTATTAACATAAACAAATCTGATTTGATAAAGAACCAAATGAGTTTTGTTTTGCTTCAGAGCTGAGAGGCTTCCGCGGTCATTATTATGAACTAGGCTAGGTTCCGGGTGAGAACCGCGTCTGAATTTATTGAGTACTCGACGTTTCAACACCTGCTTTGAAGTCATTATCATATCATATTATCAGTTCATGATAATGACCGCGTAGATATACCTTCTGACATCATCACCACTTGTACAATCTTGTTCTTCTAATACGTATTTTTCATTTCAAGACACGCTGAAACTCAGACCCTAAACTCTTCTAATTTAAAACCTTCCTCTTGGTTTAGATATGTTAATACTTTTGTCATTTGGCCTCATGGCACAGCTTCATTAGACTTCTTTCTACAACACCTCAATGGTATACATTCTAACATTTAATTTACAATGGAAATCGAGACGGATTCTTCTTTCCCGTTTCTCCATGTCCTCATAACAAAAACCAACAATGACAGAATCTCACATACCGTCTATAGGATACCAATAGATACTTAAATTCCCAATCACACCATCACAATCCCCAACTGAGTTCTGTAATGAAATCTTTGGCTCTTAGATCTGTTCGCTTAACAGATATTGACAAGAGACAAAACGAACTCTTCAACAAATACTTCGACAAAACGGTTATCATCCGGACCACATTGCTCGCATAATTCGTAAATCTCAACAGCCTTAGAATACACCAACTCCCCCAGAAACAGGCCAACAACACCGGAAAGTCTTCCTTCCGTACACTGAATAAATAGCACGGATTCTACACAGACATCAACACCAATTAAACTATAACCGGAAAAACCACAGATAAAGTACCTAACGAGGATCGAGGAGTTTACGCAACTCCATGTCGCAATTGCCTACAAAGTTACATCGGTCGAACCAACCGACGCGTCAACAATCGAGTATCTGAACACTTTCTGTCAACTCGTTAAAAATATCAGACTTCAGCACTCGCTCATCTTCATATCCGAATAGGACACTCTATCAACTTCGAGGACAGTAGGACTATCATATTTCTCAATTCCCTTAGGGCATCCACTATTCGAAAAGCTATAGAAATAGAAAAACGACCCCTCTGTCTAAACCGACGCGATGATAGCTCCCGCCTTCCTAGAGCTTGGACCTTCGTAATTTCCAGATTTAACAAATCACTACCCAACTAATCACTGCACAGCCCCTTCATCACGTGAACTATAAATAGAAGAACCAGAGACAGTTCACATTCAGTCCACTCAAAGCTATACGACCCCTCTGTCTAAACGACGCGATGACTCTTTCCTAGAGGGAGTAGCAGAGTTGAAGACCCACGAGTTCAATCTAGACTCTGAAACTCCTTTTCACTTTTAATCTCTTGTGTTTGACAATGAAAAGCGTAAATAATCTAAAAATAACAGTGCAATTCTGAGAATTGATTATTTTATGTTTATTATGATGTAACTCATTAGGTACATTCTACACTGTATAACTTACCTTTCAATTCAAATGTTTAGTACTGTAGGTATTTACTTGTACTTGCAATGTGAAATCAGTTGTATGCTGATATTTTCTTTATAACTTTAAATGAAAAATGCACTACTGTGTTTCAACTACATATTTACATTTCATCTGGAATCCTCACATGTAGATTTAATTAAGCAACAATTTTATTGCTAAATTAAACAGTTATGTCAGTTTCACACCATAACACAGGGTTTTATGGCAAAATGAATTTCGAGATCTAGAAGTTTCAGCGAAAACTAGCTCACAGAGATCCGAAATTGGGTGTCATACCGCATATAACGCCGTTTCCTTGTGACTTCTAGAACAAAAATTCGTAGGTTAACAAAAACCTTTAAAAGAAAGTATGATACAATTTTTTGGAGATTCGATCAGTTGAGAGGAGCGCAACTGATAAAAGGTTTTCGACTAGAAACAATATATTGTCTTGCATTCAATGGATTGAAAAATTTCCAAGAGATAGTATTATATAAGGTTGTCCAAGAAAAACGAAATTTTATTTTCTCTCTATAACATTTTTATTTTAGGGCTGATTTTAAATAAATATGGCTTGGTTTAAATACTTCATTTTTTGTCTAAAAACAAAATTGCAGACGTATCTAAACGCAGTGTACTTGCTTAGGTCACACTTCTAGCTTTTAAATAACTGTCCTATTACACTATAAAGGTACGTATATTTTAATCTCCTGATGGCAATTTTTTCTTCCCTGGTTACCGCTGCAATTTCGAATTATTGACAGCTGCGACAATGATAATATATTTTTTTAATAAAACCTTAATTTTGAGAGGATATAGGGTGAGTCAAATCCTGCTACAATTTCATACCGGGCGTTGTAAAGAAATACCGCAATAATTTTTCGAGTTTTGCCTAATTCCTTGCTCAATAAAAATCAAATCTACTTTAGAATTTCTTGATAAATCCGCAGACACCATTACATAGTTACTGAACTATCTCTAAAGAAATGGTTTATGGTGTTTCCCCTTTTTTTTGGTTAATAGGACGATATACGTTAGTTTGAAGTTGGTAGACAATGTAACTCGTTCCTCGAAGTTTCCTTGGACTTCCATCGTCTTGAAGTGGTTGATCTCACAACGTTTCAATAGCTGTGTATCTGCTATCGTCATCAGGTGAATGATAGGAAATTCAGAGTATCCGTCGTATTTATATTATACCCTTAACCGGTCATGCGTCACAGGTCATGGTCATTGGGTCTTATCTGGTCCAATCAGCGTCGTCGTCCCTGGAGGTTGGTTGCCGGTGATGCGTAGCGGCAGAGGCCGAAGAAGAGCTCTCCAAATATTTTTAATTTGGACGCTGGGCTCGCTAATTATATTTTCGTTCGAGATTATATAGGCTGTCTCTATGAATTTTCTTTTGTACCAGTGCTCCTCCTTGTGAATTGCTTTAGCCTGGTCCCAGTTGATATTATGCTGTTCGGTCCATGCGTGATTAGCTAGCCCAGACTTCGTTACCTCTCCCCTTTGAGTAGCTGTGCGGTGTTCCTTAATCCTGGTCTCCAGCGGTCGCTTTGTCTCTCCAATGTAAAGATTGCCACATTCACACGGTATGCTGTATATACAGTTATGTGGTATTGCTGGTACGTCGGGCCTCGTTCTTGTTATCATGCTCCTCAAGGTGTCGTTGCTTTTGAAGATTATTCTGATTCCATAGCTGTGTGCAATTCTTCTAAGCTTCTCCGACAAGCCTTTAGTATACGGTAAAAGTAGAGTTGCTCCCGTGGTGTCCTCTTCCTGCCTAGGTGGTTTGTCCAGCTCTTCAAATGCCTTGGTAATGATCCTTTCCGGATATCCATTCGCCAAAAGGTCTTCTCTAAGTTTCACTTGTTCTTCTTTGAGGGCTTCTGGTGTGCTGCAGATAGTTTTGGCTCGATGGATAAGTGTTTTGATGATGCCAGTTTTCGTTGCTGATGGGTGGTTCGAATTGTAGTGAAGGTATAATCCTGTATGCGTAGCCTTCCTGTAGACTGTTGTTTGGATTCCGGCCCTAGTCCTTTGACACTTTACATCAAGGAATGGTAGGCACCCACTCTCTTCCATCTCCATGGTGAATCTAATGGATGGTTGGGATTGGTTCAGGTGCTCCAGGAATGCCTGTAGTTCTGTCCTTCCATGTTGCCAAATAATAAAGGTGTCATCGACATACCTCACCATAGCTTGGGCTGCTTCTCGAAACTCCTCAGTGCATGTTCTTCGAACCATTCCATGTAGATGTTGGCGATGGTTGGTGATAACGGGGAACCCATAGGCAATCCATCTTCTTGCATGAAGAACCGGTCCTTCTCCTGAAAGTAGCAGTTCTTGAGGCAACATTCAAGTAAGTCCATGATTGAGTCTATTGGCAGCTCCGTCCTCTCCATCAGGGTTTCGTCTTCAGTAAGTTTCTTTCTCACTATGTTGAGAGATTCGTCTAGTGGTACGTTCGTGAAAAGGTTTTCAACGTCGAAACTTACTAAGCGATGTTCTGGCCCAAGTTCCATGGATCCTATGATTTCGACAAAGTGCTTTGAGTTCTTGACGTGCGATGATGTTTTTCCCTCCAAAGGCTGGATGATTGGTAGAAGGAATTTCGATAGTGCTGCTGTTGGTGAGTTGCGCGAACTTGTAATCGGTCTGAGAGGTACTCCAGCCTTGTGTATCTTGGGTAGTCCATAGAGATGTGGTGGTTTGCTGTGATGTGGCGTCAATTTTCTCCTGGTCTCGGGTAGAATGTATTCAGCATGATCTCTGAGCGTGTTGTAAGTTTTCCTTTCTATTTTGGATGTTGGATCAGTAGGCAGTGGCCTGTATTTTCCCCTTCGACAGTACTTCGTCGATTTTCTTGTTGTATTCCGTTCTGTCCATCAGGATGGTGGCATTTCCTTTGTCAGCTGGTAGAATGATTCTACCAGCTGACAAAGGAAATGCCACCATCCTGATGGACAGAACGGAATACAACAAGAAAATCGACGAAGTACTGTCGAAGGGAAAATACAGGCCACTGCCTACTGATCCAACATCCAAAATAGAAAGGAAAACTTACAACACGCTCAGAGATCATGCTGAATACATTCTACCCGAGACCAGGAGAAAATTGACGCCACATCACAGCAAACACCCACATCTCTATGGACTACCCAAGATACACAAGGCTGGAGTACCTCTCAGACCGATTACAAGTTCGCGCAACTCACCAACAGCAGCACTATCGAAATTCCTTCTACCAATCATCCAGCCTTTGGAGGGAAAAACATCATCGCACGTCAAGAACTCAAAGCACTTTGTCGAAATCATAGGATCCATGGAACTTGGGCCAGAACATCGCTTAGTAAGTTTCGACGTTGAAAACCTTTTCACGAACGTACCACTAGACGAATCTCTCAACATAGTGAGAAAGAAACTTACTGAAGACGAAACCCTGATGGAGAGGACGGAGCTGCCAATAGACTCAATCATGGACTTACTTGAATGTTGCCTCAAGAACTGCTACTTTCAGGAGAAGGACCGGTTCTTCATGCAAGAAGATGGATTGCCTATGGGTTCCCCGTTATCACCAACCATCGCCACATCTACATGGAATGGTTCGAAGAACATGCACTGAGGAGTTTCGAGAAGCAGCCCAAGCTATGGTTGAGGTATGTCGATGACACCTTTATTATTTGGCAACATGGAAGGAAACAGAACTACAGGCATTCCTGGAGCACCTGAACCAATCCCAACCATCCATTAGATTCACCATGGAGATGGAAGAGAGTGGGTGCCTACCATTCCTTGATGTAAAGTGTCAAAGGACTAGGGCCGGAATCCAAACAACAGTCTACAGGAAGGCTACGCATACAGGATTATACCTTCACTACAATTCGAACCACCCATCAGCAACGAAAACTGGCATCATCAAAACACTTATCCATCGAGCCAAAACTATCTGCAGCACACCAGAAGCCCTCAAAGAAGAACAAGTGAAACTTAGAGAAGACCTTTTGGCGAATGGATATCCGGAAAGGATCATTACCAAGGCATTTGAAGAGCTGGACAAACCACCTAGGCAGGAAGAGGACACCACGGGAGCAACTCTACTTTTACCGGATACTAAAGGCTTGTCGGAGAAGCTTAGAAGAATTGCACACAGCTATGGAATCAGAATAATCTTCAAAGCAACGACACCTTGAGGAGCATGATAACAAGAACGAGGCCCGACGTACCAGCAATACCACGTAACTGTATATACAGCATACCGTGTGAATGTGGCAATCTTTACATTGGAGAGACAAGCGACCGCTGGAGACCAGGATTAAGGAACACCGCACAGCTACTCAAAGGGGAGAGGTAACGAAGTCTGGGCTAGCTAATCACGCATGGACCGAACAGCATAATATCAACTGGGACCAGGCTAAAGCAATTCACAAGGAGGAGCACTGGTACAAAAGAAAATTCATAGAGACAGACAGCCTATATAATCTCGAACGAAAATATAATTAGCGAGCCCAGCGTCCAAATTAAAAATATTTGGAGAGCTCTTCTTCGGCCTCTGCCGCTACGCATCACCGGCAACCAACCTCCAGGGACGACGACGCTGATTGGACCAGATAAGACCCAATGACCATGACCTGTGACGCATGACCGGTTAAGGGTATAATATAAATACGACGGATACTCTGAATTTCCTATCATTCACCTGATGACGATAGCAGATACACAGCTATTGAAACGTTGTGAGATCAACCACTTCAAGACGATGGAAGTCCAAGGAAACTTCGAGGAGGACGATATACAATCTATCGTTTTGTGCTGTTGTTAAGGAATTTATAATAAAATATTATTCATCAGTAAACCGTTCCTTTTGGATAACTGTCCTACTTCAAAACTTTTTTAAAAGGTATTGGCACGCTCAGACTAGCTTCGGGCCTTTTGTCAGGGCTAACTGCCAAATTCGAAATTCGAAGAACATTCTCCTAATGATGTGTCCCACGTAAACGTATTTTTTTAAATTTAATTTATTTTTCTTAATTCCCAGATATTTTCATATAAACTTTTCTAACTTTTTTATTTTTCATTATATAGTCACCAAATAAACTAAAATCTCTATGATGTTTGACAAATAATTAGTTGAAGAAATGAAATGAGTCTACAAATGGTGAGGTTTTATAAAAAAATCTTTCCAGTCAAACACTTTATCACATTACAAAAAAAAAATAACCAAGGGCTCTCTGACAGTTTGTCTATAATGTGCTGGACAGCCATCTTTTTTAATATTATTGGTCTGCCTTCCAATGGGATTTCATCTAATATGATCGATCATCTAGCATTTTTTTGAAACGCAACATTGATTCTTTCCTTTAACCGCTCTATATTTCTTTCTCGTAAATGACTTGAATTTTTAATCAACGATTTATTCATCTTATTATATGAAATCTCATTGAAAGACAGACCAATAATATTGAAAAAAAGTTGACTGTCCAGCACGTTATAGACGAACTCTCAGAGAGCTCCTGGACAATTCATTTCCAAATCCGTGGATTGAGAGAGCTTGCCATATACTCTGGCCTCCAAGGTCGCCAGACCTGACTCCCTTTTTGTTTTTTTTTGTATAGGGATGGCCAAGCAACTCGTTTATGAGAGAGAATTAGAAATCAAGGAGCAGTTAACAGAAAGAATAAATGTTGCTTTTGAAACAATGTGGGATCAGATGCCACTATAGCGTAGACTGTAGCAGTCAGAAAAAGGAGGAGCGATTGCATCTGTCGCGATGGAAGCCAGTTTGAACAAAATGTATAACAAATTATTGCATCTTGATGTAGGTTTTGTTTTCTGTAGTTCTAACTTTGTAAGTTACAACCTCAAATTGTATTATGATACTGATTACTTTCCAATACGTGTTATATATCGTTGGCATTCGAAGTTCTCCATGTGCTTCAAATTTTTTTTTTTTGTAATGTGATAAATTGTTTAACTTAAGGACTTTTTTATTAACATATATCATTTTTTCAACCAAATGTTCGTGTCAAATAGAGCAAACAAACATCATATATTAGACTTATTTGGTGAAGATACAGTTTATATGTAAAAATCTGAGAATTAAGAAAAAAAAATTAAAAAAAGAGAGGCAGTCATTTGAGACTGAACGATGAAATCGAAAGCTTCTTACGAAATATTCTCCTTATCTCACTCTCCCTATTGATCTTTATTTGTGTCACTCTTAGTATTGGATATAAATATCAGGTGAATTAAAATTATTATTTTGTTACTAGTTAAGCATTAATCCTAATTTAATTCTTAAATTAAATATATCTGTGTAAAGAAATATAATTTTATATATTAAGTGTTTGTAAATAGTTTTGTTCATCTGAATAAGTATTTGAAGACAAGAGGTCAAAGAAAAGTTCGTTTGGTTCTTAGCTAAAATCATTACAAACACAGCATTTATACAAAACAATAAATTATATATTCAACTATAGCAACAATTTAAAAAATTTGAAGGTCCTATTCTATGTAATATTAGAATGGGTTTTACTCATTTTATGTCAATTGAAAATAGTACATAAAATTAATTAAAAATAATAATAAATGGCCGGGTTAGCACCATGGTATCCACGGACTAAAAGGGCAGCTGTCCGCTGACCTACTACCTAGCTCTCCTTCCTTCCCCACAAACCGCACGGGATGTTCTGGTTCAAATCATTTCATCTGGGAATCCCACGGGTCCGAGTTACTTGGGTCAGCAGGGTCAATTGGTGAGACCACCCATGAAAATGGAGCTACGCAGTAGATGCCTCGGAAAAGCGCCGCTGCCTGGGGATAGCCAGGGCATGTCTGGAGCCGGCGCTGGACGTGACAGCAAGCGGGACGTCGGTGACAGGATGCTGAGGAGGCGGACCCCTGCCGTCCAAAGAGCTACACCCCAAGAACCACAAGAACACTTACCAATACAGTCACAGCAACAACGTGACCACCACCAACGCAGTCAAACGAGAACTAGAACTCCACCCGCAAAAAGTGTTGCGCAGGATCAACAGCCAGCGCTCACTCAAGGGGGACTGAAAAGACAGCGCATGAAATGGACTAGCTCCATGAATGGATTTATAATGCGCACGTTTTACAAAATTACGAGCCTTGGCCAGGAAAAGACTGGATATCGCCAAATACTCCATCATGAGTTCTGTCGTGAGTACCCAGAGCTTCAAGTTACCGAACATAGAGTCGCACATCAATATCGTGTTATCTTGAGTAATGGCCTTATTTCGCCTGAACAACTGGACACAATAAAGGGCGAAGTGGAGCGCGAAGTATTTGGTCGAAATAGAATCGATCCAGAGTCTGGCACACCTTTGGTACAAAGAGCGGACGAGACTCGAGAACAACCATCGCTGACCTGCTTGAGAAGAACCAAGCAGAAATGAAAGGAGCTCGTATAGAGTATAGTGGAACAGATCCACTGACTAGACCAACTCTTCCCAAACTAAGATCTTCTAAGAAACTGGGTATCGTCTTGCAGGCCATGAACAAATGTATCTTGCCAAATTATGTTTTAGGTGCTAATACGTTAGATTCGCTACACACAATCATCTACTGTGCTGCAACTTCCATCTGCAGAATAATTGGCAATAAGACCAAAGCAAGACCCTCCCCAATTTAGACAAACACCTCGAATACCACCTTGGCAAAGAAGGTTCGAAGTGAAAATCAATTTCGGAAAGACGTTGGAAAACTGACCGAGTACCAACGAGGGGTCAGGAACAACAGAATAGAAAGACTTGTCAAGACTATCATGGATAAAACCGAATACACTCCCAGTGGGATGGAGAAAGCATCCCATATCAGCAGTGTCTGGACAGTCTACGACAAAAGCTCTCCGTCTACACAAGTCGATTGAGAAGGTACAAAACCAGTAACTAACGGAAAATAGACAACACACTTTTCCGACAATTAGAAAATGGGTTTTATAGAAAACTTAACACCAACAATAATAATCAAGCCCCTGGTTACCCCAGTAAAACAGACATCGAGGAATTCTGAAAAACAAAACTTTCCACAATAATTTCTTATAACTCCAGAGCCAGCTTCAGAACTGTGATACCATGCAACTCCAACCATTTACAACGGAAGGCAGATCCAACATAATGAAGCACCTCCATAACTAGAAAGCACCACGACCAGAAGCACTCACAGCCCTTATAAATGACATAATTACCCACCCAAACAAGATGCCTAGTTTGCTTACGCATGGTGCTACAGACCTCTTACCAAAGGACAATCTATGTACATAGGATCCAGCAAAGTACCGACAAATCACTTGCCTCCCAACCTTATACAAACTCATAACATCGTGCATTAATCATCCCATTCTCAACCATTGTGAGCTGAACAACATAATTACTCAACAACAAAAACGATGCGCGAAAACTTCAATGGGTTGCAAAGAACAACTGATAATTGATTCCGTTGTCTGCAATCAAGTCCACGTCAAACGACGAAATCTCTACATGGCATATGTAGTTTACCAAAAGGTCTTTGAGTCAGTTCCACATGATTGCCTCATTAAGGCACTGAAACTCTAAAATGAATAATTGTATTATTAACTTTTTAGAATATGCCATGTCCACCTGGCAAACCAAAATCTCACTGAATGAATCCAACTGACCCCATTCCAATCAGAAGGGGTATATTCCAGGGAGACTCTCTTCGCCTGCCTTGCCATGAACCCCCTCTCAAACAAACTGAACTCGACAAATTTTGGGTTCAGTCTCAAACACAACAACGTACAAGCATTAAAGATAAACCATTTTTTATACATGGACGACTTGAAATAGTAGAAGGGTTCTCTAGTGACATCCATATGCAATTTGACTTAGACAAATACCGAATTATTAATATAGTAAAATACAGCAACGAAATGGGAGATGGCACCTCAATTGATTCCATGGAGGAAGGCCACACAAATACCTTGGAATAAAGCAGGCTCAACGAATTGATCACACCGCCATGAAAAAGGACCTAACAACAGAGTTTTATAGAAGGGTAAAACGACTGCTGAAAACCAAACTAAACAGTAAAAATCTGTTTCAGGCTATTAACACATATGCGTGTTCAGTGCTCAGTTACTCTTTCGGTATAGTTAATTGTTGCAAGATTGACATTGTACAATTACAACGAAAAGTTCGAGTTTTACTAACAAAAGCTGAAAATCACCACCCAAAGAGCTCTGTCGAACGTACAACTTTGCCACGGTATGAAGGGGGAAGAGGATTGACAGATCTAAGTAAACTATTAAATCAACAAATTTCTATTTTGCGTAGTCATTTCCAGAAACTTGCAGAATTTTCTAATCTACTCAGAGTCATGTTCAAGGTTGATGACTCCACACTACTGCGACTGACACAATAACACGTCCAGTTACACCACCCGATCACTTATCAGAAACTGCTGGAATGGAAAGAGAAGCCCCTTCATGGAAGACATATAAATGACGTCAACCAAGATTATGTCGACAGTGCAGCGTGGAACTACTGGTTGATCTCTGATCATATGTTTCCTGAAATGGAGGGCTTTATATTGGCAATCCAAGATCAAGTAATTCCAACTAAGAACTATCTAAAGTTTAACGTTAAAGACTCTTCTATTAACAACGACAGATGCAAGTACAGTTGCCAAACATCTGAATCTATCCAACAAATCACACGAGGTTATTCGCTGCAACAGAATACAAAGAACGACACAATGCTGCACCAGGAACTAGCACTAGCACTATCTAGGATATCTGGAGTTTAGTGAATTTTCCCTTAAAGGCACGCTATGCGTGCCTTAGAGGGAGTGTGCTGCCATACATCGTATGGTCAAGTCGGGAAAAATAATATTTAAAAAAAAGTATAATTGTTCTCGGTTTCATACCCGAGAACTTTGGATTCGAAGCCTTGCGCCTTACACTCTAGACCACTTGTTGATGTATTTAAAAGCCCCGGATGTATATAATGCACCAGTCCCTTTATTACGATAACAAAACGATGTAAACAAAAGACATGTTTTGCTCAATGTGTATCTTTCTATGAGTCTATATTCGTTGATAATATGAAAGTTTAACGCCAAGTTGACTTTTTGTGTGGAATTAATTTTTAATTTTTGACGCATAAGATTTATCACAAAAAGAGAATTGGATTGTTCATTAGAACGAAAAGCAAATTCTATATTACTTGGGTGTTATATTGATTTATTTTCTATATATTATTGATATTCTATAAATGAAGAAACTCATAATGTATTTTACCTGGTTTCGGTTTCTTACACAGTGAGCTGAATTGTGTGGGTATTTCAAGATCAAGGTGTCTGTGTCGAACAAATGCAATCTCAAGTTATTCAATTCATTCCCTATCTAATCTATTTTCATATGAGTAAATGTTGGCCCGATAAGAAGCTTTCGCTTCAAAAACAAAAATCGTAAGCTTTCTAGATGTTATATGGGCTACATAATATCGTACATGAGCCCACCTATCCGCCATCCATGTTTGGCCAACCTTCTACAAAACACCCTGTATAATGAATGCAATTACTTTTAGAAAACATTAATCTATTTGGTGCCCGAAAACTTTTGCGAATAAAGTGTAAACTCTAAGAACTTTCAACAAATGGTGAAAAACTCTCATTTTCTTCCGCTTCAATAAAAAATGAATCAGAACAATACCTACCTGTTGATGACAATCGATCAACATGAAAGGAAAGAAAAGATTCATAATGTGACGAATTCCATTGAATTATAAGGTGATGTAACGTCATTGTTGTTCCTTTTTGGTGAACACAATGTAGGGTAGCATCGATGGAATGTTCGCCTACTTGATATTTGAAAGTGGTCTCCATCGCGGGGTTGCCGGTTCAATTGTTGTCAGAAGTTTGCTGTAATAATTTATACCCGTGCAATGATGTTACGTTAATGAAAATAAATAGTTTTAAATTTAGCGTGACGAATCCTTCTCAGCGATGTTTTTTGTAGTCTCATAATTTCCTATTTTTTATACGACTACGAAATGTTTTTTTCATATTTAATTTTCTTCCAAGGGTTGTTTTCGACTGTTTGCTAACTATCATTTCTAACGTTTGCAAAATTTAGCCACTGTTGTGATGTGGTTATTTGTTGTTCTTTTTATTATTATATCTAATGAAATCTTCCTAACATTTTGAACCAGATCAAATATTGAGCAAAATGGTAACTGCAACATTTTTATAGACAAAGATGCAAATATCGACAAAATGAATTGAGTTTGGACTACTCTCATAGGCTTACCTGAAAATTTCAGTTAGGTCATAAGTTTTCTTAGATATGACAACCTAAGCTTTGTTTTGTTAGGTTGGGTATATGTCCGTACATTTTTTATTCGATTCACGTAAATTTTGCAGGAGTCTAAAAGAAAGAAACTCTGAGAAACGAGTGTTCGTTTTAGCTTATATAAGATAATTTTGAGCAAGTAAAAAGAGTCTCATTTGAACACTGAAAAACAAATTAACAACCTTATACTATTAGCGCAGATTCAGTTTTAACATAAGGGGTGTATGTGGCCTGGAGTGGAAACCTTAGGCAGTCCAAGATTAGATGAATACTGATTGCTTTTGATATTAGGTGCGAGATTGAGTAGCGACATTGCAGTACAATTTTGTCTTTTTTTTACTTTTGTTTTTAAATAATTTATTAAATGACGACTGCTATGGGGATATATCCCCTTATAACCCTCCCACGGATTACGCTATTGCACCTATATATACGCTACTGCACCTGTATATAACTATTGGAGACAAACTTGTCTCCATATGTCATAGAATGAAGCTATTTTTCTATTTGAATACGCACCTCTCATCAGTAAGTTGATATGTCATGTTTTTACTCTTACAATTATGTGATTATATCTATTTTAACTTAATAAAAAAAAAAGGTAAATTTAAATAAAGTAGTATCTATAGCCTAATATGAAACAAAATACGTTTTTAAACTTTAGATACGTGTGGTGCATATTATATGAATAAAAAATGATTGCCGATAGTTTATATATTTCTTGCACATGCTAATTATATCTTCTTTAACCCTTTGTTCTATAAAGTCTCCAATTTTGCAAAATTCATCTTTATTCATCAACATAGTCCGTCATCTTTTATAACGCTAGAACCACTCCAACGTTTTTCGAAAAATTCGATGCCTTTCTAATACAAGGATGTGTCATTTGCCTCAAAACAGATTTCAGTTGCGTCCATAACGTTATCATCGGAATCAAATTTCTTTCCCTTGGGGATCTGCGCACAGGTAGAAGTCAGATGGGGCCAGATCTGGTGAATTTGGGGGGTGTGGAACCAAATGAAATCGCAAATCGTTCAATTTGTCTCTTGTCTTGGTTAACCAGCATTTTTTTCTTTGTGATCCAAGTAAGCAAAATAGTAGTTAATCCTCTGGCCCTTCAGAAGAAAGTCGATGAGCACAATTCTGTGCTTATCCCAAAATACAGAGGACATCTGACGCTATTTTCGACTCCTGCGTATAGTGATATTTCCATGTTTTATCCATTGTTACGGGTCGATCCAAAAACCTTTATATCACCCGTTAACACCTTAATTAGGTGTTGGTTTTATTTCATTGTGATTAAACGAAAAAAGTTTTTCTTGTCCAAATTTTCATAAAGAATTTTCAATACAGTGCCTTTAGATATCTTTAGGATATCAGCTTTAAGATTATTTAAACAAAACAAACACTTGGTCAAATTTTCACTTTTATAATTTCTTTTAATTTGACATATGTTTCGCCAAGTATGATATTTCCAATTTCTGATTAAACCAGACTTTAAAAAATGAAAACGTAAACAACTATTTGTTGTTTTTAAGTAATCTTAAAAATGAATTTTCATCAAATGAAGACTGAAACAATCATCAGTGTCAGCTATCTTTAGAAGCTTGTGGTGTAGGGCTTCAATTGCATAACTACTGCGGTCAGCGCCTTTAGTTGTTGTTCGGTCGTTTTTAAAATCCGCATACGGCCTGCAAATATTATTGAAGTTTAGCAGTATTCTTGCAACTAAAAAACATTGACGAACACACGAAACTCATTTTTATCTGTCGTTTAAACAAAAGCAAATATCTGACTAAACATTTAATATCTCAACAAAGACTGATCCGAATGTCATGACATTTTCATAACTGTGTTTTGAAATTCTGTACTATCGAAAAACAAAAGCGGCCTGTCGTTGGCAGCTCCATCTGTGTATGAGTCCCCAGACTTAATGATCATGCCTACTATATTTTTCAAGAATGATAGGGTTTACTAAAGAGAAATAATAACGCCACCAAAGGTTCTAAATTGAAAGACATGCGCTCTCACTCGGTAGTTTCTGAAATATTAATCACATTACAAATATTTTTATGTTGACTAAACCTGTCAGGAGTTATGCATAGTCAGTTTTCGGCACTTTACAAACCATATATATAAGAGAATATATAATTTAAGGCAACTCATGTAATAACACAAAAACGTTTATATAAAAAATAGAAATATTACAATAAAATAATAGCGGAGAAGAATAATATAAATAGTCTTAATAATAGCTTGTGTTAATACACAGTGCGACCTATTTCATCTGGTGCCAACTGTAAACTCTTTATTAGTTGACCGATTTTGATGCGACATTTTTTTTAAATCGGAAATAAAGGCCTACTAGATTAAATTTTCTAAATAATATTTTAAAAAGTAGGCTAGGAATTACTTCATATAAAATTGTAACAAACCCTTGCATTTAAAATCACCTTTTTCCAAATTCTTTAATAAAATGTTAAATTATAATCGAGTACCAAAGCAATTTTTTTTTTCAAATTTTTATCATCTTCTAAAGAAAATAATGACGTAGCTGTTGAAATTGAATTTAAAACAGCAAATACTTAAGCTTTTTAGAAATTATATACTAATAAAAATATATAATTTAAAGTTTATACAGGGTTTTTATAAAATAGGGTCCCAAACTTCTGCTGTGTATAAAACTCATTAAAATAAGCCAAAAATTCCCTTAGGAAGTTATATGTCTTTAAAAGGGCTCAAACAAAACAGCTTTTTTTCTGCTATTGACAAAACGGTGAAAATAAATAGAAAAAAAATGGGTCTTACATAACTTTTACGTTAAATAACATATGCTACTCTGTTTTTCGACCTGCAAATCATAAGCGTCCTATTTATGTTGGTGAAGGAGGTTTTTTTATTTCACTTTTTTAGAATTTTTTTTCACAGATTTATAAAATCTTAAAAATTTTACGTATAAATATTGGGTTTGTCCAAATCGAATTTCCAATGGTTTTCGAGTAAATTTAGTTTGATTATTACTCTGCTCTTTAAGTTATTATGCACACAATTACAAAAATCTGTTTACCATGGCAAACAAAAGACTGACATTGCCACAACACTTTAAAATTTAAGTAATTCATAAACTGTCAATTGTCAATAACAGAAGAAATCGAGTTTTGTTTGAGCCCTTTTAAGGGCATATAATTTCCTAAGGGTGAGTTTTAGGGCATAAATTCATAGGGACTTTTCGACTTATATTAATGAATTCTATATGTAGCAGAAGATTGGAATCCTATTTTAGAAACACCCTGTATAAACTTATAATATATAAATGTAATATAACCAAATATAATATGTTAGCTTTTTAGGAATTATATACCACTAAAAAATATCACTTCAAGTTTTCATATGCTTGTAATAAAAAATGTATCTATTAACGGAAAACATTTTAGTAGAAGTTGAAGTAGCTCAGGGACAACGTTGAAGATTCTGTAGCTGAAGGTTTTGAATTAAAATCCACAGTGTGACAATAGCTTTACTTTTTTTATTTAAATAAATTATTAAATGCTGAAATTCTTAAATTACTTATTCCATTTAACATTAATTAAATTAAATATTTCCCACTGACCTTTCACTATCGTAAGTAAAACCTTAAAATTTGCAGTAATCATTCTAGACATACCTAATTGTTACTAACTATTACATTTATACTAAGTTTGAAAACAAGTCATTTTAAATGGTTTGATCAAATTTTAAGTAAAATATTCCGTAAAATTCCCTGTAGGAAAATTTGGACTTTACAACTTCGCGTGAGTAATTCAAGTTTTAGGTCGAAACAATAGTGGTAAAAAGTGAGTAAGTTTGTTGTGCTCAAGCTAGTCGAACAACAGTTCACAAAATTGTACACAACAATTCGTGGATAAACAAAACTGACCAATTTGTATTACAGAAAATTCTCATGCTATTAACGAACTCCCATTTCATAATAATTATATGTCTTTAGGACTGGAAGCGGTGGATATTTGCCAACTGTTATATTACATACATAAAAATTATGTATATATATATATATATATATATATATATATATATATATATATATATATATATATATGTTTTAGGTGGTTTCCGGGAATTCATCCGCGTAGTTAGTCCCGGAAACCACCTAAAACATTTAGTGCCCGCGAAAACTAAAAACAAATATATATATATATATATATATATATATATATATATATATATATATATATATGTTTGAAAAGAAGTTAGCACGGACGGAACTATGTGTAGCTCTCTTGATGCTCCGGGTGTTCGTCCGTAGAAAGTTTTGTCCCTGTAAAGGAACGGTCGCCTGACATTTCGTCAAAATCTCACTTGGCATTTTCATAAGGCTTTTCCTCTTCTTCCAACACAAAGGGTGGCTGCAGGATTGGACCTTTCCGGACTACTTCGTATCCGAGATCGTCGGTAGGTCGTTCTCCGCTTGGTCTGCTCTCCGTGGCGTCTGAAGTAGAAATGAGCTCCGATATGTGCGCGCCGCTATTTATGCTATCTCCCGAGTCCCCTCCTATTTCTTTGCCCCGCCTCCGATTGTGTTGAGGGGGCGGTGCCGTTTGTTTTGAATGGGTGACACCATTACGTTGTCGCAAATTGTACCGATGACGTGGTTCTGTTTGTACCGCAGATGTTCGTTAGAAGGGTGGGCATCCTGATAGTTAGCTACGAGTGACGGAATGCAACGTTGTGATTTTGTTGCGCTCTCTTTTAATTTGTTCTTCTTTTCCCGTAAGATGTTCTTCCAGGCTTGATGCAGGTGTAGAGAGCTTCGTTACGGTTATTGATTTCTCCTTCCTTTTCAATTTCTATAGCTTCCCTGATTGTTCTTCTTTTGAAGTTGTTTTCTGTTGCCAGGTGCTTAGAGCCCTCAAAGTTGATTCAATGTCCTGTTTGCTGTTGATGTTGGAACAGGGCCGAGGTTGTGGTCTTGTTTCGTATGCTGAGTTTGTGCTCTTCGATTCGGGCTTCGATCCTACGGTTTGTTGACCTACATATGCTTGCTCGCATCCGCCGCAAGGTATCTTGTAGACTCCGTGACTCTCTAGTGGACGTTGGTCTTTGGGATTGCCTAGAATGCTTTTTATCGTCTTATGAGGTTTGTAGGAAGTTTTGATGTTACTTTTCCTAAGGATTCTTCCGATCCGATCTGTCACTCCTTGTATGTACGGAAGGGTGGTGGCTTCCCTTGGGGGGTCTTGTTGGGTTTCTTCGTGCCTTGGTAGTTCTTGTTGATTCAGGGCTCGTCGTATGGTGTTGTTGCTGTACCCATTCCTCCTCAAGGTCTGTGAGATGGTGTTTAGTTCCTCTTGTTTGTGTTTGGCGTCTGCAATGCGTCGTGACCTGCATATAAGTGTATTTGCTACAGCTTGTATTTGGGAGGGATGTTGGTGGGATTTAGCATTAAGGTATCTGTCGGTGTGTGTCGGCTTTTGATAGACTGTGTATTCTAGCTTCCCTGTTGTTGTCCTTTTTGAGTAGATGTCCAGAAAAGGAAGGCATCCATCTTGGATCTTTTCGTCTAGAGAGTTTGCCAGGTGTAGGAAATTGCTGAGTTCCGTATCCCCATGAGGCCACACTATCAAGATATCGTCTACGTATCGTAGCCAGACTTTTGGTTTCAGGGGGGCTGTGTTTAAAAGGGCTGTTTCGAAATAAGACATGAAGAGGTTTGCCACCGCTGGTTAGAGCGCCGAGCCCATAGGTGCACCGTCGACCTGTCTGGAAAGTTGCCTGTCAAAGGAGAAATATGTGTTTTTGAAGCAATGTTCCGCGAGTTGTATGATGTGCGCAGGAAGGTCTTCATTCATGGCAATTTGGTCCAAGGCTTCATCGACGGGGATGCTTGGGTAAAGTGATTTGACGTCGAGACTTGCGAGGCGGTCTTCTTCTTGTAAGTTTAGGTCCCCTATTGTTATGAGAAGATGTTCGGATTTTTTTACGTAGGATGCGACATTTTCGACTTAAGGTTGCATGGCCGCTGCGAGGTACTTCTCGAGTTGTTGAAGAGGTGAGTTGAAGACACTGACTATCGGGCGCATCGGGACTCCTTCCTTGTGAATTTTTGGCAGACCGTACAGCTTGGGGCATCTACTGGATTTTTCTCTCGGGATGAGTCTTTTGCGTATGTCCTCATCTGGTATGAGAACCTGAATCTTGGATTCGGTTGTTTTTTCCAAGTAGGTTGTCGGGTCTCTCTTTATTGGTTTATAGGTTTGGTCCAGTAGAATTTCTTTCATTTTTGAGTTGTAGTCATTTGTGTTCATGACTACCGTGGCGTTTCCCTTGTCCGCGGGTAGGATTGTGATGTCTTTGTTTTTCCTGAGGTTAGTGAGTGCTTGGTGTTCTGCCCTGGATACGTTTTGCTCTGGTTTTTTAGCAGACCGCAGGATTCTTGCTACGTCTTGCCTTATTTCTTCGGCTTTCTCCGGTTCGACGTGGTGTAGTGTTGATTCTACGCCAGAGATGATATCTTCGACCGGTATGATTGTTGGAGTTATTGCGAAGTTGAAACCTTTACACAGGATCTGTTTCTCGACAGCGGAGAGTGGATAGTTGGAAACGTTGTGGACCACTTTGTCATAGCCTAGTGGCCTAGTATTTGTGATCTGTACGGCCTTTCCTAGCAAGGTTTTGATGTTTCTTGTTTAGTCTGGCTGTTTTTGAGTTCTTTGTCTGTTTCTGTTCGAAAGAAAATTAGTTGTGCAAATTAGTCCGTGGAGGGTGTTGCTGAGTTGCAAGTGTGAAGTCAGTAGATCCCTCTCGGTCATGGCTAAGTGTCGTCTTGTCCGGTGTATTTCCTCGCGCAGTAGCCCTCTTCTGGCATTGTTGAGGATGGTGTCGGTTTTCTTACTATGGGTGTGGTAGGAAAGCTTGGTGAAAGATGGAAGGAGATTTTCGTCTCTGCATTTTATCAGGAAATGGAGATCGCACATCAGTGTGGTTTTTTTCGTAGAGCTTGATGGATTTGAGTGTCTCCTCCCCGTAGGTGTACAATGTTTGAAAACAAGTTGGCACGGACGGAACTATGTGTAGCTCTCTTGATGCTCCGGGTGTTCGTCCGTTGAAAGTTTTGTCCCTGTAAAGGAACGGTCGCTTGCTGTTTCGCCAAAATCTCACTTGGCATTTTCATAAGGCTTTTCCTCTTCTTCCAACACGAAGGGTGGCTGCAGGTTCGGACCTTTCCGTACTACTTCGTATCCGAGATCGTCGGCTAGGTCGTTCTCCGCTTGGTCTGCTCTCCGTGGCGTCTGAAGTGGAAATGAGCTCCGATTTGTGCGCGCCGCTATTTATGCTATCTCCCGAGTCCCCTCCTATTTCTTTGCCCCGCCTCCGATTGTGTTAAGGGGGCGGTGCTGTTTGTTTTGATTGAGTGACACCATTGCGTTGTCGCAAATTGTACCGATGACGTGGTTCTGTTTGTACCGATGGCGGCCGCAGATGTTCGTTAGAAGGGTGGGCGTCCTGATAGTTAGCTACGAGTGACGGAATGCAACGTTGTGGTATTGTTGCGCTCTCTTTTAATTTGTTTTTCTTTTCCCGTAAGATGTTCTTCCAGGCTTGATGCAGGTGTAGAACTTCATTACGGTTATTGATTTCTCCTTCCTTTTCAATTTCTATAGCTTCCCTGATTGTTCTTCTTTTGAAGTTGTTTTCTGTTGCCAGATGCTTAGAGCCCTCAAAGTTGATTCTATGTCCTGTTTGCTGTTGATGTTGGAACAGGGCCGAGGTTGTGGTCTTGTTTCTTATGCTGAGTTTGTGCTCTTCGATTCGGGCTTCGATCCTACGGTTTGTTTGCCACGGAGAGCAGACCAAGCGTAGAACGACCTAGCCGACGATCTCGGATACGAAGTAGTCCGGAAAGGTCCGAACCTGCAGCTACCCTTCGTGTTGGAAGAAGAGGAAAAGCCTTATGAAAATGCCAAGTGAGATTTTGGCGAAACGTCATGCAAGGAAAATTTCTGGTGAAAAAAATGGTTTTCGGCAAAAAAAATAAAAATCGTTTTACTTAAGGGTCAAATCGCTAAAAAACTAATGCGGTGACTGCTGTGTGGAAATGCATTTTTAAATTATATATAAGCTATTGAATTCCTTTAATATCAATTGATAATTAATTTAGAAATATCTTACTGTTATTAGATATTATAGGAAAATAAAATATTATCAAATACCAATAATTCACATGAAGTAACTGTAGTTCTAAACACTAAAGTTTTAAGTCAATTCCATAAAAACAAATTCAAACTATTGAGATGGGAGATCTTGCTCGCCATAGCTGAGGTCCTCAGTGATCGTGATTACTAGGTGTATGTGTTCCAAAATTATAAGTTCGTATTGCTATTTGAAGTAATTTTAATATTATTGTTTTAATTCAAAAACTGTGCATCAGATTTTTACCGATTTGACTCTGAAACAAAATGATTTTAAGATTTTTAAGCGAAAACCATGCGTTGGAAGAAAGAAAATCAAGAGATCAAATTTGTTCAGAAATTAGTTGAGATTGCCAAAATAATTCAATTATATTTATTTTAAGACACCTTGAAAATCAGTAGGTACAGATGCCACTGGTAGAAATAATACAATTTTCTGTACATCAGAAAATGCATATTGATACAGAGAAGAAGATGTCTATAATAGTTACCTATTATAAAAAAAATATTTTTTTCTGGAAACTTTAACAAATTAAATTAAAGGAACATCAAAAGTTAAGAAGTTTAGAAAATATGTTAATATGAAGTTTTTTAATGTCTAAGTACTTCTTGGGAAATAACACAACAGTTTAAAGAAAATTGCTGTATATTCCAAGTTTTGGGGTCTAGATCAGACCCTTGCTGTATATTCCAAGTTTCGGGGTCTAGATCAGACCCCGAAACGTTTGGAATATACAGCAAATTTCTTTAAACTGTGATTTTATTTCCCAAGAAGTACATAGACATTGAAAAATATGCCACAAGTATCATTCAGAAAACAATGAAGTTTTTTGTTAAAATTGGTTCAAATATCACCTTCTTAAATATCTTCATGTCATTAAGGAACACCGTGGATTGTATAGTTTTATTTTATTTTTAACACAATCATTCACGATTCTTATTTATTTGGAATTAACTGTAAACAAAAAAACAGTTTCATTTGTTTCACTCCTAAATTAATGTTTACAAAACTGATATTATTTTCTTTTTTCTTCATCAGATATTTAACCTTTTGGGATCATTAATACACTACTTAGGTATATTAAGAAATAATGTCATCCTTCGCCAGAGGTATTGAATTCTACAATTTAAAAATATCCCTATATGATGGACATCTTCTATTAATAAAGATCATTCTATAAACAATATTTCAGAATTAAGTAGGTATACCCATACTATGATAAGACAGTTGACAGTTAATCTCAAACCAAGGGCGTCACCAGAAATGGTAGGTTCTGATTTTTAGGGAGGTGTGGGGAGTCGGAAATTGCAGGGTTTATTTCACATATACAGCTAATGCTCCGCAAGAGAGGTCTGGGGGTGTAGTTCAACCCTGCCCCTGCCTGGAGAATCACTTGTCTCAGGTTGAGTTATCCCCTATATCAAAACTGTATTAATTATTAAACAAAAAGTCTTAAACAAGGATTATTAACATAATTACACTTCCTGGTTTACAATATTATGTCTTAAAAAATAATTAATTGAATTACAATGTTACTTTACGAAATATTTATCTGTAGGACCACAAATGACCACATACATGTGTGTTCATTTTTAATATATTACAAAAACATATAAGATAAGCGTATAGAAAAATTGTGCAGGCTATTTATACTTTTAAATTAATTTGACATGTTTATGCACAAAGACTTGCACACAACGTCGAAAATAAATTTGACAACATCTACCGTTTCGTTCTTCGTGAACTTGACTTACGTTAGGTTAGGACCGCTGTACGTCATCGAAGTCGATGAACTTGATCAGAATGAATGGTTTTCGACGAAACTAGTTCTTACGTCAAACATTACTAAGAGTTATTTTCGAGAATGATATTGAAGCATGGAATAAAAAATGTAAAGTAACATAATAGTTGTTGTTCTTGATGTTCTTGACCACGAGAATTCGTGTATTATGCTGTTGAGTTTAATGTTATGAAAAAGGGTAGGTAATATAAGGTACCGGAATTGAAAGTAGTTGTGTAACATGAATTGTTTTTATTTCTTAACTTTGGATGAAATGGTTATTGATGAAGGAATTGTAAAATATCTTAAGAAGGCAGATGTAACTCTATTTCAACTGTTGATCCATCGAAAACATTTCTCCAAGGTTTATGGTTTTTGCCTATTAATTCCATTGCTCTAATTTCAGTGTCTTGGAGGAGGGAGTGACCTTCACAACAGTTTTTTTTTAACTTGAAGGGTCCAGTTGTCGTACATCTTTTCAAAGAGCATTAAATTCTCTATAAAATGGATTTTCATCTTCTATTTGGACAACGTATTGCCAAAAAATTAAGTTTGGGAATAATGTAATTCAATTGATAAGTAGACATTTGGTGTTATTTGGTAGGTATTCTGAATGATAGATGTGGCATCTCTAGTTTGTATTTTTAGTATTTCGTGGTACTTTCAGTTGGTGTTATTCCCAAGACATTCTAAATATACAAAATAAAATGCCATCTTATCAAATGTTAACCATTTCCGAGTTAAAATGAGTGATCCAAATTCTGCGGGCGTCACGCGATTCGCTCATGGTAACAAAAATTATAACAATATAGGTATTATATATTCAATCTATTAGGTATACATGATTATTAGGGTTTAAAAATAATTAGAAACAATTTAGAAACATGAGTAAAATAAAAACATTGTTTATCCCGAACAATGTCTCCCAATAACTTCAGTGACATGTCAATCTTTATAAATTGTCTTCTAAACTACTAAATGAATATTAACCCCATAATCCAGTATCCAGTCATACCTCAAATTCGTAATTACAGTACAAGAGATCTCTTAAGTCTTGAAATTAAAACCAATTCCGATAGATTATTGTAAGCCAGCTATGTGAACTCATATGGACGGATGGACGATGCTTATTGATTTGAGTGTATGCGCACACTTTGCGTGTATTCCCACCAAGCAAAACTTAATTAAAAACTTAAATAATTAGACAACAATTTGTTCATTTTTTATAGGTTACTGGGTATAGGTTTTCGATGTAGGTAAAATTTTACAACGAATACGATGAAGCAGATATTTTTGTCATATTTATTGTAGTTTTTGAGTAGCTACAATGCAATAAACATGTTTTGGAGTGTTTAAGGGAGGTTTCACCCATTACTTCACGTTTGCGGCAAAAACTAATTGCAGATTAATATCAGCACCGTTCTATGTTAGTTTGCTGCCAACACATTTTGCAGATTCAGACAAAATTTCAATGGGCTATTGCACTGTTATACATCTATTCCTAGAGATAATCAACGTCGACCGAGTTTAAAATTAATATATGAATATATTAATCCCTATTTTCTTTTAAAAAGTCTGTAACAGGTTATGATTCTATCGTCTCTAAATAATTCAGGTTTCTGTTCTAACTGTGCATTGAACTCTCCTATGAAATTGGGACCGAAAAAGAAATGTTTAGGTATGTATTTATTATTTGTAATCAACAAATAGCTTAGTTTAGGCTAACTTAACTAAATATATACATTTAATTCACATTAACTCTTTGGCCAATTTCCCACTTTTCCTTGATTTTTCCTTGAAATTGAGCGTCTTATAAGCCTATTATACAGTTTAAGACTTCTGTGGAGTTCTGTCTTGAGCTCTTCGGTATTACTAATTTTGCCAATATGTAAATGGTCAGTTTCCCTTGTGGAATACCGATGATCATCTTTATTTTTCCTATATCTAGGTACAACCTACCTACTTAAGTAGGTACATAGGTACCTACTATCTGCCTAACCCATCTAAATTGTCTAGCCACTGTAGGTAGATGTGAAAATCATCTAAAATAAATAAGTTCTGAATTCACTTTAATCAGAAACAAAACATCTCGTTATTACCTACCTACCTTCTGTTCTACACATAGATAAACTTTTGAATATTTTACAAGCATCTGAATAAATCACATAGGTGGATAGTTGTAGAAATACTCGTGATATAGACTCGGTATACCTAATCATTCAGTGGTAGGTAGGTAGATACCTAGAACCAAGGCCGTAGCCAGGATTTTTTTCGGGGTAGGTTGGATAATTTTTTTGATTGGTGAGGGGCTGATTAGGACTGCAAAATTTATATTTTCCTTCATGTATTTCCAACATATATAAAATTGTATAAACATAAAATTTATTTTTATGGAAAAGATGAATAATTGGTTAAAATTGAATCTTGAAACCAAAAATTCCAAAATTTCCGCTGGCTACGACCTCCTACGAAAAATATTAGGTATAGTTTGCATTACCTACTTAAGTTTATAAATAATTTTGCATTTAATCTGAACAGCTAGGTACTATTTAGTCCTACAACAACATAAATCCCATACCTATGCATTAGTGTTGTCACGAATATTCGTATTCGCGTGTTTTTAGGGTTCAGTATATACAATATACGGATACCCTTATAATATTACTCAGGATTTCTGCCTCTGTCACATCACAGCCATTTTCTCCTAAACTACTGGACCAAAGAGGTTGAAATTTGGTATCAATGTATAGTTTGGTGACCCGATCAGGAGTACATATCGTAAAAAAAATTTTGATTTTAGGGATACTTCTGGGGGGAAAAACTAAAAAAATCGACCGTCCCCCCCCCTGATCTTCGAAACTACTGAGCCTAAAATTTTGAAAAAAATAGGAAATATAGAGCGTTGCCCGAGCTTTACAGAAAAATTAAGGAGAAACCATTAATGTTAATTTTGGGGGGCAAATTATAGAATTTAATAAAAATTTAAAAATAAAAAAATTTCAAACGCATCATGTAATATATCAAATGAAAGGTCTCATTCTGAGGAACACAAATATATTTTTTTCATGTTTAAAAAAAATTATTTAAAAAGATATCAACGAAAATATACCAAAATTTACCCATCCCCCCCCCCCTTATCTCCGAAACTATAAAACGTAAAGTTTTGAAATAAATAGATTTAGAGGTTCTCACCTGAAGTTTACTGGAAATATAAGGAGAAACCTCTACTTTTAATTTTGGGAGCCAATTACAGAATTAAATGGATAATATAAAAATTAAAATTGTTTCTAACCCATCATGTTATATATCAAATGAAACACGAAAACGACGAAAACAAATATATTTTTTTCATATTTTTAAAATAAATTAATTAAAATATATTAACAAAAATATAAAAAAATTTACCCATTTTCCACCCCCCCCCTTATCTCCGAAACCATAAGCTGAAAAATTTTGAAAAAAAATGGAGGTATAGCCCCTCACCTGAACTTTACTGGAAAATTAAGGAGAAACCAATAATATTTATTTTGGGGGGCAAATTATAGAATTAAATGGAAAATTAAAATTGTTTTTAACCCATCATGTTATATATTAAATGAAAGGGCTCATTATGACGAAAACAAATATTTTTTTTTCATATTTTTAAAATAAATTAATTAAAAAATATTAACAAAAATATAAAAAATTTACCCACCCCCCTCCTATCTCCGAAACCATAAGCTGGAAAATTTTGAAAAAACAATGGAGGTATAGCCCCTCACCTGAACTTTACTGGAAAAATAAGGAAAAACCCTTAATTTTTGGGGGGGGCAAATTATAGAATTAAATGGAAAATATAAAATTAAAATTGTTTCTAACCCAGCATGTTATATATCAAATAAAAGGGCTCATGATGAAGAAAAAAATTTTTTTTTTCCATATTTATAAAATAAATTAATTAAAAGATATTAACAAAAATATAAAAAAATTTACCCATTCCCCCCCTTATCTCCGAAACCATAAGCTGAAAATTTTGAAAAACTGAAAGTATAGCCCGTCACCTGAACTTTACTGAAAAACTAAGAAGAAACCCCTAATATTCATTTTGGGGGGCAAATTATAGAATTAAATGGAAAATAAAAAAATATAATTGTTTCTAACGGCTCATGTAATATATCAAATCCAAGGGCTCATTATGACGAATAGGTATAAATATATTTTTTTAATTTTTAATATATTTTAAAATATATTAAAAAAATATTAAAAAAATACCCATTCTCCCCGTTATTCCCCAAACTCTAAGACCTCATTTTTTTTGTTTATAGGAAAAATATGAAAAAAAACCTAATTCTATTATTTGGCCTCCAAATAATAGAATTAAAAGGATAATAAATTACTAGAAAACCCCCATAGTAATTTTAGGGACAAATTATACAATTAAATGGAAAATAAAGATTCAATTTTCAAACGCATCACGTAATATATCAGATAAAAGGCTCATTATGTGAATTACAAATATATCATAATTTTAAATCATTTGTATAAAAGATATTAAAAATATTAAACTTCGACTTAATTCCCACTTTAGAAACTACACTATTTAAAATTTGAAAAATATATTTTATTTACATTTTTAAATAATTTGAATAACAGATTTAATAATTTATAATTTAAACTTTGACCTATTTTGCCGTTTTTCTTCCAATCTACAGACTCAGACAGTAGATTATAAAAGACATTTCTGAAAGTTTATTAGTAAAATAAAACTCTAATGTTACTTTTTGGGGGGCAAATTAGAAAATTAAATACATATGGATTGTGATAAAAATCAAGCGAATCCTAAAGCAGATAAAATAAAAAGTCTATGTGTGGAAAATCAAAGTATATATTTTTTATAAATTTAAAACGCTTCCTTTAAAAGATATAAGGGTAAGTATAAGAAAATGCACTCATTCCCTGCTTGTCTGAAACTGGAATATTCAAATCTTGAAGGTGGTACGGAACCCTAAGTATGCGAGTCCAACCCGCACTTGCCCAAATTATTTAATATTTATATTGGCATTCTGATTCGCGGTAATACCTAGATGCGAAGTTTTTGCGAATGTGTTTGACAATGAAAAACGAAAATAGTCGGTAAAAAAATAGCAATACAATTGCTGAGAATTGATTATTTCAGGTTTATTATGTGTACTTTAATAAAAAAATTCTAACCAGGAAACAGTATTGAAGTTACTCATTAGATAGGTAGGTATATTACACACTTTACCTATCTATAACCTACTACTTACTTGTCCATTCAACAGTTAAGTATCTACAGGTAGGTGAAAATAACAATTGTATGATGACAACTTCTTATAACTTTAAAAAAAATACAGTAGTTCTGTTATTTTTAAGTCAACTATTTACATTTCTTCTGGAATCCACACATTTAGATGTAATTTAGCTACAATTTCATTTGCTAGATAAAATTAGGCAAGTTATGTCAAAATGAATTTCGACATCTAGGAGTTTCACGAAAAACTCACTCAGAGACACTCCAAATTGGGAGTCATACCAGTACCTTGTAATCTCTGTGTAAATTTCCTAAGTGTTGACAGTAAACAAACAAGTCGTCGTTATTGAATGACACGATAAATTTGGAAAGTTGTTAACCTATGTAGGATATGTATTCTAATAGTACATTTCATACTTTTGAGTTGCTTTCTTGTATTTCCTTCTAATGAGTTGAATTAGTGTGAGTAAAGATTCTAATTTCTCACTCACATACAGTTTAAGGCTATTGAAATTTACAGTCTCAAATCCCAAATTATATTTGGAAAATGTAGGTAGTAACTAATGTTCGTAAATATTTAAATATTTAATATTATTTTTATATTTAATATAATGTTACTATTTTTGATGTTGGGAAATATAACTATATATTCAAATATATTTAAAGGTCGAATCTTTCAATAACTTTTAAGTAAAGAATATATCAGTCAGTTGCTATTTTCTGTCCATGTATTTTATTTTATAGATCATTTCATTTACATTAAGTACATGGTCCCGTTCCTGCATAATCCTATGTTTTAGTACCTACACATGCTTTTAAATTATAGAGATATTCAATGCATCTATCGATTTATGTTAGAATATGTACCTGCATTTATTCCAAAATAAAATACCTACATTAGTACATTACATTATTCTGAATTTCTATATTTGATTAAATTCTCATAGTTTTTTCTTCGAAGAATTTTGTCATGATTTGTCATGATCCCTATGACTCTCGCTCGGACCGCCACTGTATTTTACATATACCTACAACAATATATAAAAATAAAAAAATAATTTGGTCACCTGTTTGTATACATCTAGAAATAGCAAAGGCCACGCATACTTTTCCAATTTTTCTCAGCTTTATTTTTTTAAAGAGATACAGTTTTGAGGAAAGAATGTCAATAATATTCAAAATTTGGTGACCACTAGTCATTATAAATCCATGTATTTATATGCACCAAACATCTATTTTATTATTAAGTAAAATTTATATAAGCTGAATCTTTTTACTTTAATCTCGGTTTTTTTATTGTAATACGTGTTATAGTTTTTTAGTACCTACTGACGATTTTTATCCACTTACTGACCTACCTAATTAAGTAAATTTTCCCACAATTGGTAAAAATGATTACCTAGAATACGTACAATAACAAAAATTAAAAGATATTTATATTGTTTACGTTGCTTTAGTACTTGATTTTAGTTTTGTTTGGCTTTTTAGATTATATATTTTTAATCTGTCCGGGCACCCTTTGCGCCATCTCAATGCCAGCTAATTTTATCTGGGACATCACTGCCTGCCCCAGACTTTCAGTCTCAAACACCCACAAGAGAGCGTTATCGCTCACGAGGAGACTCTAAGCTCTAGATACTTAGTGCTGAGATAAGTGAATATGTGCCCAAAATGATAAAAGTATGGTTCATGCATTGTTAAACTCAATCTTCCTACTTCCTGAAAAGCGGAATACCTATAACATCTTAAGATAAGCTTGAGCTAATTACAGGGGTAACGGAATTCTATCAAACTAATCGATTGCAGATTAGTCATCACACTGGTTATTCACTAGACACAATGAGAGGAAAATTAGAAAAAAATTAAAACGTGATTAAAACGAAACATAAATTTTTCTATTAAAAGCACCATCAAATATAATTAATTCATTAATTTGAAAATGAGTATCGTGAATACGTGAATCCAAATATAAAAACAAGCAGCTGTTATAACTTCGTTATTGTTATCAGAGTTGTTCGTGTGTGCCGAATGAAACGAAAATCGACTCGACTTTAGAATGATGTTCTAGATAGTGAAGAGTTCAATAAACTTGAGGTCGTAACACATTCTGGTTAACACTTCTGCAAGAATTATTTTGCACAACTCAAAAGAACGAGGTCTGAAAATTCCGCTTCACTATTTTCGTCATCGATTGGTCGCCGATGATTATGGGGAAATGAGAATACCTTTCAATCCATGCAATGTTAATGAAATGATTCATCGAATGCATAATGCGTTCTTTTATCATTTTCAGTAAATTGAATCGTAACATATGAAAGTGCGTTTCTGATTAATAATTGAATCAGATGTTCAGATGAGAACTTCACAGTTAGTAGAACTTATAATTTTTTTAGGAATAATTAAAGATAATAATCACTCAAGATACTGCTCAATACGTCCCATGAAACCTATTCCATATAATATGAACGAACTAGAAGAAAATGTAAAATGCCATAAATTGGAATAAAGAGTATAAGAAATAAAACCCTTATATATATATATATATATATAAAGCTAAAGGAATTTTTACGACAGAAGAAGCAATTAGATTGAAAACTTGTTATACAATGCCTCACTATAGAAAAAGTAAAGAACTTCATATATAAGAGTACAAATAAAGACACGAAATAAAGAAGGAAGTAAACATATGAAACAAAATTGGTGGAGCACTAAGGGATGTTATATAGAATCAAAAAGCGATAAGTAAACAAACTAAACACCCAGAGAAATACGTACAATTTTACAGGGAAGCTTTCACTGGAATCTGAAAGAATTTATCTTTATTTTGTTAGGTGCAGCTAATTGTCTAGCACCAAAAATGATATATAAAACTTGCATAGCAATTATAAACTGCTCTGTGAAGGATATCTTGAAAAGTTTCCTTAGATTTTCTCTTATATCTTCGATTCTATATCAATGTACTCAATTTGTTGATTCCATTTCTGGGCAAATATGTACTCGTGTTTTTAGTTTCTACACAAACACATCACGTTTTGCAAATAAATTATTTTATATAATGGTTGAAATGGATTGATAAGCAATGTTTTATAGAAAATTATAGGACTTATCACTGGCTATCTAATGATACCTTGACATTGACCTTGGAGGATATTTAAAGGTCACATCAATTTATAAAAATTTCATGGTTAAATTAGTGTTTTAGAATAAGAATACCTTCTTTTAAAAATATAGAAAACTTATTCCTAATGAAATAAGTCGAAATATATAATTGCTAATTCCAAAGATCAAAGAAAAATATAACTAATCATTTTTGATTAATTATTAATTTTAATTAATTAATTAATTAATTGTTCCAATTGTAAAAACAAAAATTAAGTAAATCATGTAATTCAGTGTGAAGGTAAATGCTCCATCCCATGTTCAACATAATATGTGAATGTAAAATTTTCCGCACTATTCATTTCCGGGAAGGAAATTAGGTATTCCCATTAAAAAAAATAATGTGACCTTAACGTATCCTTCATGGCTCAATGATCAGAGAGATTTTGTAAAACATTTTTCTTGATATTTTCTACTTTGAAACTAAGTCTTTAATCAGATTAGATCTTAAATATGATATTTTGAGGGCTACAGAATTTTGAATATTTTTTACGATATCTTAATGATTTAATGTAATTAAAAAATAAAAATATTATGTGTCACTTAAATATAATTTTATCGATGTACAAACACAAAGTTTTATTCACAAACACGCATCTCTAATTTTTTACACTGAGCACAGTCTTAACACCAAAGCTGTCATCTTAATGGAGTAAACCAAAATTTTACACTACATAATTTTATATTTTCAGCAAAAAATATTACAAGTTTGATGATTCTGTTAACTTTGATACATTTGAGCAGCCTGGAATCTGATCTTGAATGTTATGAATAGTTTATAAACATTTAGTCTCTAAAAGTGGGTGAGTCTCAAGAAAACGAAAAACATCCGATTGTAATTCAATTCAAGTATCCTAGGTTTAAAGATATTAGCAACTATTTAAGAAAGAATAAAGTTTGAAACAATAACTGAAGAATGTCAACAAGATTACAAAAAATGAGTAAACAGAATAAAATAATCCCACCATCTTTACTAAAATAGTTTTTATTCAAACTGTGTTTTGAGGAAAATATTACACACCGAATTCGTCTGGAAGTTAGCAGATCAAAAGTGTTTCTTACTTTTCAGCTTGAAGGTAAAAAGGTTAGACAAACATTATTCTGTCTCCAAAATGCTCCCAAGACACTGTTATTTAGAAAATTAACCAGGCTCGAAGAAGGCCCGGGTCACTAACGGGATATACGTAAAGTTTACCACAGACGTTTTCTCCTAAAAGATAAGTAGCGCTTTGTTGAGACAAAATTTACAGAATCATATATGATAAAAAATTTATATTTAAAAAAGAACCCTATACGATAAATTTTCTGTATTTTTGAAGCGAAAGCTTCTTAACGGGGGCCCACATAAATTGAGATTTTATTTGTTTAGACACCGACACCACACACTTGAAATACCCACACAATTCAGGTCACTGTGTAAGAAACAGAGACCAGGTGAAATACATTATGTGTTTCTTCTTTTATAGAATAACAATAATATATAGGAAATAAGCTAATAAGATCCAATTAATATATAAAACCTGCACAAACTTTGCTTCTCTAATAAAAACTCAAATTCTCTCTTTGCAATAAATTGCATTACGGACTTGACATATGTCAGAAGTCAGAGAGAGGGCTATTTATTTCATACACCTTTTGTTAAAATGTTTGCCCCATTTACAATTCATCGGATATGAGCTTCAACTTGCAAGTTAATAATTCATTTGGCACGAATAGAAATTTAAATTAAGTATTAAATTACGCATTAGGATTAATACTTCAGTTATAACAAAATAGTGACATTTATTTTAATTCTCCTGACATTTATAACCATTACTAATGATAACACAAGGAAATAGAAACAGGCAGGAGATAACAAGAAACGGGAAATATAATTCTGAAGAAGCTTTCGCTTCCATCGTTCAGTCACAAATGACTGCCGCTCTTTCTTTAATTTTCAAAATTTGTATAATAAATTTTATTTTACATTTACTTTGACGGTTTACATTTTTTTTTTAAATATTTTTCCGATTTTTTAAAAATACGTTAAAGGAAATTATACCGAATTAAGTCGGAATATAATTTAAGCCGTTTTGAGGAATCGCTGACCATTCATAAAAAATATGCCAACAAATTGATAACCTTTTCCTTTTGGGAAATCAGTTAATTAAGAAAAGGCGCATTATAGAGAAACCTCTTGAACAAAGTTAACAGTAAAATAATAATGAAAATTTCTAAGTCGGTATTAAATATTCTAAAGGATGAGATTTAAATAAATCAAATAACAATTTGAAATAACTCAGATGTTTAAAATTAATTTAATTGTATCATTGAGTCATATTCAAACGTTCTAACAATATATATTTATAGTTAATAAAAATTTAGTAAAAAATCATTAATTAAAAAATGTATAATGATATCGTACAATAATAAATCTTAGGATATTTACTGTTTAACTCTTTATGCATGTTTTCATTAATAGAACTATTAAAACATAAGTTTGGGAATATAATAAGTTTGACATTTTTATGGTAATTTCTAACTAAAGGATTAATATTTTAACCAAGCACAAAAGAATATTCTAATGTTCAAATGGGCAATGTTTAAGGATCGGAATGAATGAAACTTTACCTTGATATTTATATAAAAGCTTAGAGAATGGCATTTGATACATTTATTAAGTCCAGATTTTCATTAACTCCAAATTTCTTATACAGTAAGGGTTTGAATCAACACCATTGGGATCTTGTTTGGACATTTTAGGGAAAACGGTATTTGATAAAAACATCAGGTAGATTAAGTAGCAAGTAGTAAGCAAGAATGAAGATGGAGTGAGATTGCAGTGGAGCGGTTGGATTATACACTAATAGAGCAATAGGCAGTTTGCAAATACAGCCATACAGATTAGAGCAAAATGCTACAATCTAGAGGAGGATAAATTCGTTGATACTTTAATAGGTACTTAAAGTAGTAAAATTTGCAATAATCTAGGTAAATTAAAAATCAAAATTTATAAACTTAAATTTGAAATTGCACTGTGTTGAAAACTGAACTTGTAATTGAAAAGAACCATTTGAGGAACAAATCTTTTTAGATCATTTTAATTTGTAGATTTCAAGTTTTAGGTAGTGTTTTTGGTATTTAATTTTTAATTTTTGATTGGAATTTGAAATTTTATTTCACATGTTTGTTTCAATTTATATATAACACATTATAATGGAATATATATTTGAAAGTTGAGTTTTAATTGACTAACAATAGTGGATTACATTAATAAAAGTTTACTTTTCTAAATAGTCTCAAATAGCCAGAGCAAATAGAAGTTGTAGTGTTTTTTTTTTATTTTCGAAAAAGTTGAGAATTAAAAACAAGTAAATTATATACCAAGTAATAGTTCAAAGAAAAACAAAAATTTTACTACAATATATATATATATATATATATATATATATATATATATATACAGAGTTTATTATGTTATAAATCAGTCGCCCAAATTTCTTGACCAAATATTCGGCAAACCATAACATTATTTCAATATAACCCCAGTTATAAAACGTGTAATAAACAGCTTAACTTTGCAATGAATTTACAATATAGGCCAACCAAGGGTACCAGTCATATTTCACTACATTGATGTTTATTGGGATACAGCATAATTTCTCAAAGGTACTCTCCTCTCTCATTTTGCTGAAAAAACCGCAATGTCCTAGTGGTAATGTCTGTGGGGGGTAAGAAAGTCTTTCTACCGTTTTTGTGTAAATTTGAAAGTGGTCAATTTCATTTGAAACGGTACTTTCATTTGTTATGGGCTTATTTGGGGCTGACCATTCTCGATGCTACTGTTACATATGGAAGAAGTTATAAAATTGTTATCCCATGACTTTTTGGAAAAAGAAACAGTTATAAGTAAACAAAAACCGTTAAATCAGTCCATAAATATCTTGAAAAGGTTAAAAATAAAACAAGTGTTGATTTTAAACAGTGAAAAAATCTGTGAATCAGTGTTACACATTTTTAGTTTATAGTTGATTATTACAATTATAAATAAATTATTTGTTTGTTCCACAAAATACGTTTCTAATATAAATAAATAAATAAAGTACTGAAGCCACTATGTTTACCATGCAATAAAATTTAGCAAATTTCTACATCTAGAAACGTTTATAAACGTACAATATCGTACAAGTGCACTTCTTACACCTATAATCAACTTTAGTTTGAAAATCTGCTATGAAAATTCAAATAATTAAATAAAACTTTAATTGTAAACTTAAATTATAGACTCTATTCACGTTTAATCTGCCACTACTGCTGTCTGCATAAAGATATACAAGATGTAGTGACGGTTACAAACATATTCCTGTAGTTTATTTAAAAATGTAAATATGTTTCGTGAAAATCACTCATCTTCAATTAAATTTCATTTCGTTATAGCACCAAGTGTTTTATATTTTCCACTTTGAATGCATTTCTTATGTCCTCGCTTCTTTCTCTTTCCGCTATATATATGTTGTAAAGCACTGCTGCTTCATTTGCCTTGATTTTGCTGTCTCACCTCGCCTTCAATATCTCTGTAGCTAGTGATGTCAATATCCAAATATCTTAGTTTTTGTTCCCGTGGTATTACATGAGCCTCAATTTCTTAGTAGCGTAGTCGTTCTTTAGACTGTACTAACCTCTACAAATCGTCTACGGACTCAGCTAGAAGGACATAGCGGATAATTTTTAAATATAGTTTATAGAGCAAAATTTAACTTATTCTCGGACATAAAATTCAACAGCAATTCGTTAATACAATCACGTCAGTAACAGTTTATAGATAATGGTTGCTAAGATTTTAACAGCAAACTGGTAGAAGTAAACGATTTAAATAATACAAACTCGCAAAAATACGAACCTCTTTTGTTTTTTGCTTATATAAAGAAAAGTAATGAAGAAAAGGTAATGCTGTCTACACGAAAGTTGTAGAGAATAAGAAATCATTTTTAATGAGTGTTTATACATCCTGATAGGATCATTTTTTACGGAGTAGACTAGTCAAAAGTGGATTTTTTCAAAAATTTATAACTTTCTGGAAACTGGAATATTGGTCATCGTCAAAATGATAGTTCAAGTTCAAAAATTTCATTTCAATTTGCCTATTTTGGTTTTTCGCTATAATACGGAGAAGTTGGGTTAAAATAATATGCGACAGCCAGGCAGCGGTGCACTGACAATAGCTGTTAAGGCACATGGACGCATCTATAATTTACTTAAGGTGGGGGCACGAGATGAAAATAATGGTAAATTGTATAATTATATGTTTTTTACGTTTTTATTTACATATTACTGCCTACTTATATTGGTCTTGGCTGTCAAAATATTGGAGGGTCGATCGTTTAAACCAAATGTCAAAATCAGTATTAACACATTTTACAAAACAAAAATACAAAAATCCAAGATATACGAAGTGAGGTGCATTCAAAATATATTTTGCATATCGCTATCGAGCTATCGTGGTTAAGATGATACGTCCTGCAAAATATTTCTACAAATTATTTACATTGCAATTCCGCAAGATCTAGTTAATGTACAATATCGATCTTCGGCGTTATTGATCTCTCTAGGAGGCAGATTAAGGTTCCAGCTATTATTACAACCAAGTTATGATTTTTTTAAATTAATCACTCGCTATACATCGGTTTTTCCAGTTTCTCTTTATGAAAAATGCTGCGAAGATTTTCTATTGACGGCATTATGAACAGATGATTACTTTTTTGGACTATAAACAAAAAATAAAAATACCCTATATTTTTGGGTTTTTTTAAGGCTCTAATAATATACTTCTACAAGTTTGCTGTTAAAATTATGTCAGTTATGACTTACAAACTATTATTTAGGTGATGGCTCATGCGGTTTATTGTTGAATTTTATGTCACCTAAAAATCTCTATTGAGTGGTGTATATCGTGTAATTTTTGTCACTTCATGCATTGTTATATATTGAATAATAGAGGACTTATAAATGCCACTGTTGACAAGTGCAGTGTTTGTTACTCTTCTGTCACTTCTTGCTTATGAGAATCGATAATTTTAATTGGTTCAATGATATTATTCAGTATATATTTGGCTATTAAGTAGCGGGTGAAATTGAATCCTGCTGAAGGCTTTGTGTATGTCTACAAAAGCATATATATGTTGATTTGTTATTTTCTATAGAGTATAATACTTGAATCAGCACCAACACAGCGTCAACACAGGACCTTACAGAACTAATTCTCTGTTTTACTTCTGACAAACAAGTAATTGAGTTAATTTTACTGCTAATAATTTTCGTGACGATTTCAAGATTGATTCTAATAAATGTATCCCCTGTAGTTTGGGCATTTGTTATCTCTCTTTTTGAACACTGGAATGATTGTGTTAGTTCCTCTTCTGTCTGGTATATGGTATAGTTATGTAATTTTGTGTGTTAATTATATAAGTTCTGTTGTTCATTAGGTATAGCGTCTTATCCGGTTAATTTTCTAGTTGTCAGACCTTTTAAAGATTCGATTAGTTCCTGCCGGCTAATATCAAATTCTTCACTTATTTGTGGTGCGATTGTATGTTAGTTACTGTTGTTGTCATTTTCTTTAGAAATTTCGATCTTTCCCAAGCTTCTTGAGGTATTTTGTTAGTTTCTGTAAGTTCCATTTCTTTTCACTGTTTTGGGCACCATATAAATACACCACTAATCGCTTGGACACTACTACCGATATTCTTGTCCATCATACAAATAGATTCTTCCCTTTTTTGGCTTTGTTTAAAATATCTTGCCACTTCATTTGGGCTTTCTCTCCTCAGTGTAGTAAGTTAGACATTCTGAGAGAGTAAATATGTTCCTGATGCATCGGGATGAAGTTTAGGAAAGTTTAGGAAATAAACACAATGTTCAACCTGTTTTCAAGGCAAATAAGTACGCTCTATTCGTACACATACCAAATCATTTCACGCAACTCGGAATTCCAAAAATACAGTACTGTGTTGTGATTGTGGCCATACATAGTCCGTTGATACTTCAAGATCTTTAGAAGTAAGGAAAAAGGAAAACCAAAATAACATTTCCAGAAGTTATGTAGAGAAATCAAATTTAGCCACCCATTATTAAACAGCCTCGCTAGCCAAGGGATAGACGGGGATAAAATAAAGATCTTGATTAAAGAAGAAAATTTTAAAAATACTAAAGTACAATAGTATCAAATGATCACCAACCGACAAATTGTCACTATCAAAATTATTGTACAAACAAGAAAATTTGTATCAAAGCAAAAATTTAAGAATAAACCTGGAGCTACAACACTCAGCGATTGACATCGACTCCAGATTTAGAGTTGAAACGTCTCCATACATACGTAAATATCCAACAATATACGTACTACTACAGCAATATTAGTTGATCATATTGTAAACATCTCTTTCTCTCAGAATATCTGTGAGGATGAATTTCTTTACAGACAATAATTTCGGATTTCGAAATTACATTACTACACTTTGTTCCCCATTTACTATTTTGAAATACTTATCTGTTGCTCTCGTAGCGTTCTAGTTCTAAGTAAACTTGGCCTTTCTTTTTAGATTTGTATTTTACTTCTTATTTGAACCATGGTGTTCGGGCATTAACTTTGCATGTTCCTAATACTTTTTGTGCCATGGATTTTATATTCTCCCCTTTTTCCATTTACGTCTTCTGTTTCATTCATTCAATTAGTGAGTGTCTATCATGGTATGTCTCTATAGACTTATCCTATTAGGAGTGTATATTAGCAGTCCATTAGATTTTATTCCAGCTGAATTTAACAATATCCATCCTATTGATAATAACTCCAGAGCTAAGTTTGTTTCTATGTCTTTATATCAAAGACATTTAATATTTAATCGTCGAATTGCGACATTCAGGAGTTTCAGGGAACTCTTGCTAAAACAGAATCCAAATCGCGAGAAGTACTGTGTGTAACGTCGTTTCCCTGTGATTCCTAACTGATTGAAATATATTTGTCAGTAAAGGATAGCGCAACTGATAAAGGTTCTCGACTACAAACAATATAATATCTGCAGCCCAGTGGCTTGAAAATCCGAAAAATTAGTATCATAATTTCCTTGATAGATTTTAGTTAACCTACAAATTTTTTAGCCTGATTTATAACCTAGGAATAACAGGGAAATGGCATTACACACAGTATATTATTTCGCGATAAAATATTGAATTCAGTTATATGTACTAAATACATAAATAATTATTCTATATTTCAGTCAGTTGAGAGGATGATGGTTCTCGACTAGAAACAATATATTCTCTTGCGTTCAATGAATTGAAAAACCCGAAAAGTTAGTATAAGTAAAGACATTTCATTTATAATTATAAAAATATTTAAGAAAAATTCTAGTACCAATATGTCACATAAATCCTTCAAAACGTTCATATTTTGGTTAGCAAGATTGAAGATAGAACTCCTCATAAATTAAAATCTACTGTGGTTTATCGCATCAATTGTCATAACTCGTCAGCTTCATGTGTACATTTTTCTAAAATCTCAACCACAAAATTAAACAGAAGTCGTCCAATTTTTTGTATTGTTGGATTATCAACTTTTGCAATAACTTTCCGTAAGTACCGTATTGAAAAATATATTCCCGACGTGGATGGAACTTACTCGCCACGGAGAAATGATAAAACTGGGAGAATTTCTACATTCATTATAGCATAAACACGATACAAACTCAGTCAGTCCTCATGTATGAATAAAAAATTCAAAATTATTATTTGCTTCAAATCAAATATTTTGATGACAAAAAAATATAATAAATTTCTTCGTTACTATAATACAATACTATGATTATATCACTAACTATCAAGACAAGAACGAACGAAAAATTAAATGTCAAAGACCGCAGAAACAAAAGTGGAACTTTTACTAGTTAATAACGGTGTTAATCAGAAAATTTTGGAGAATACTTGTGAGAAATCTTATTTAACATTAATCTGCCGTGAGTCATATATGATTCAATAAAGTGGCACACTGTCTTACTATTGAATATTATGCAGTGTTATTAATAATATACATCCAGAAAAAATAACCTGTATAATTATTTTGGAGAATCGTTGAATAAAAATATTTGTCCGACATTTACTAGATTTTTCCGAATGGGTCTGGAATCGGTATATAATAATTGTTTTCATTCTAAATCCCATTTTCCTCTTCAGAATTAATTCGGGGTGGGGTAACATAAAACCAACAGAAATCTTTGGGAAATTGTCATCCATTTTTTAAAACTGACTGAAGGATTAGTTACTTTTTGCATTCGTATAAACAACTCAGTAATATGAAATCAAATTTGTTGCCTTATCCACTCTGTAGTATGCTCAATGTTTGAAGTCGTTAATACCAACAACTTTTAGAGCAAGTTTGTTTATTTTTTATATTAACCAATGTTAGAATGATAATTAGTTACATGTAGTTAAATATTTAATTTCTTAATAACTACATTCGTTCATTTGAACACTTTAAAATGGTCAAACTATCCTGTTTTCATAGAAGTTTGAGCGTGATCTTATTTGCAAAAAATATGGCATTTGTATATCTACAGTTTGTCCAGTCAAATAAAAAATAATACAATTTTTGATGTAAAACACCCTGGTCAGTAAAATTAAATTTGTAAATTTATGAAGTATTTCAAAGTATGTAGGCTTTCACAGGCGATATCAATCTTTAAACGATGTTTTTCTGGGCTACTTTGCCGTGGTCTGTGGGAATTTCTTCCGAACGTTTCATCTGCAACTGCGGTAGACATCTTACGTTCGCGGGCGTAGAATATACCTTGTAGACTACTGGCGAGACTGAATATAATGCCGTTTAAATCATCAGTTTCTGGAGAGATGATAGACATTCAAGTTTATGGATCAGTTTGAAAAATACAAAAAGGCGTGAATGACAGTTAATATTTTCAAAGAATTATTTTACCTGTAATTTGTACAATATTTATGTTGTCTTTAAGGCTTTATGTTTGGGCTAGTAATATGTGTTTTAAAAAGGTTGTGTTGGAATAAATGATTAGTGGTGTCAACTAACCAACTGAATATTTTTATAGTAGGAACGTTCACATTATGTGAATGGGTGAAATACATAATGCATATTGAAAAAATATAGTGTATTCAATTTTTTAAATTTTAACCACAAACATGTTATAACTATTTATATTTTAATACAGGTATCATGCAATTTAAGTATTTATTTATTATTTATTTTCCAAAAAACTCATTCTGGAAATTGAAGTTTCGAATGAAATATTTATCTCCTAAACTTTTACAGTTCCTAAGCATATTTTTCCAAAATTCAATCTGTTTTGCTTTTGACGATTATATATATATATATATATATATATATATATATATATATGAGCTTTGTCTGTCGTACTTCTTTTCAGTTAATAACACATAGACAATTTTGAACGTCATTATCTACAAAAGTGCTTATTACGTTTGGGACCTCAGTTTGACGACTACGTCCATACTTGTGAGGCTACTTTTATGCAATTTTATTTAATAGGTAAAATACACCGCTGACGACATTGAGAAATAGAGTTACAAAAATTACAAATTAATGAAAATGTGAAAGAAGAATGTAACGAAATGAAGTGATTACGAAGTACAAGAATAAACAAGAAGTAAAGTGATACACTTTAAAGAAATTAAGTATTGTCAGGGAATAGGCTATGCAGAATATATCGAGAATAAATAAATCTTAAAGCAGTTTTAGCAAATAATTTCAAAATAACCACCTATTTTTTTTAAAGGTTTGTCATTTAAATTATGTTCCAATTGAACCCAAAAAAAATTGAATCAAAGAATCATTACATTACATTACACTATACTATACTATACCATACTATACTATACTATACTATATTATTCTATAATATACTATACTTCCTATATGCTGGAGATGTAGGTACATAGAAAATTTTCAAATTCACGATTAAAACTATGAGTGTCTACATCTACAGTTCCCAGACTATTAAGTTAGAATTAATATATTCATGGGACAATGTCAGTTCAGTCACATCGATGTTATTTTTGATAGCAATATTGGATGATTCGCCAATTTTCTGAAAACCTGTATCCTTTAAATCATAGAGAAATATGAGTACCACTTTTGGATCTTTCTTAATACAATCAAATTTTAAAAATACACAACTCGGTAAGGAGTTTTGGAGAAATCGACCAATATATCAATCGATTTCCATGCTTGTGTATGTTCAATTCCAAATTTCACCCCTTTACGAATACAATTCTTTTTTTCTAAATTTGAAATTTCACCAATCCGGGAGTACAATCTATTAAACAAAACAAATCTGTTCACAACTGGACGAGAAATTAAGTAACATACATATACAAAAAAACTTCACGCCGAATTGATAACCTCCTTCTTTTTGGAAGTCGGTTAATAATATTTTTGTACTGTAGTGATTTGACTGTAACTAGTGAAAATAACACATTTTACCTGCTTTTTATATTATATTATAGTATGTTTCATACTAATTATTAATTAATGATATCTATCCGTTATCAAACCATGTGAAAAACTTTCCCGATAAAAAAACAATTATTTCATACGATGAGATTTCATCAACAAGATGATGCACCCCAACACAACACCCTAATAGCGAGAGTACCGTGTAAGGCCGGTACCATCGACTTCCTCAATCGTGAGTACCTTCATCAACGTCCATCGAAGTCTCTCATCCTAAGTTTCGGCAGGTCGTCGACCTGTACCGAGTTCCGTTAGTTGTTGCTTTCAAGCGCTACCACCAGGAGCTACCTTGGAACACTCCACGGTCAAGTTTAGTCGAGTACGGATACTCAGTGTTCGAAACGCTATCGATAGCTGAAGAAGTAAACGTACGTGGTGAGAGTACGGAAGATAAAGTACCACACCACACCAAAGGCATGCGGAAGGATATCGCTGCGCAGCTAACACGTGACGTGAAGCATCAGTGCGATTGTTTTTTGGCTAATGTCAAATCGGACAGTGACATTCAGTGTTTGTAACCTCAAGCGATTTTTTATTGGATTATACAGAAGACTGATTTGTTAGTACTAATGTGGTATCATTAAGGATCTATTATTATTTTATGACTGTGCAAACTTTAGTGGTACACTCATATATGAGTGGCCGGTTTTTCGTTTGGATAAGTTAAGTGTAATCAGCCAAAATTTTTTGGATACCTTGGATACCTCTTTTATCCCCAAAAGACTGCAACAAAGGTAGGAAAGACTTAGTCATTAATTCACAGCTTGAGTTAACTGTATTTTCAAAAAGGTAAAATTATTGAAGAAATACTGCTTCAAAGGTGAAACAATTTTTCGTATGACAAAAATTGCAGTTGACTTTTGTTGTATGAATATTTTTGAAATAAAACTACTGTAGACTATTTTAATGCTTATACTGGAAAAACTTCTGTGTTTATTCTTTCTTACTAACCAATTTAAAATATCAATTTTATAGTAATCAAATATAATCGTTCTCGTTTTCTAAACATTACCTATAACACTAAAGCCCAATCAATAAATACATTGTTGGGAAATAAATGAAAAGTCAAGAAAATACAATTTGCATGATCATTTTTTATAGAATACCTACTGGACGTAAGATTCTCCAATTAAATAGACTCAGTGAATACGTAATAAAATTTTTTCCAATTGATTTACTTTTAACGTTATTATACAATCATACGAAATAAATAATACCTATCGCATATTATTGTTCTAAACATTCAATGTCATTGTCAAACGCAGTAAATATTGTTTACTTTAAAACGATAAGTTTATTCACGGAATGCCTTTTATTAATAACTCTCGGAGTCATGTTTTTGGTTAGTTTTGTGGCCTTTGAATTGTAATATTTGTTATTCTAGTAGAGGGAAACTTTAAAAATGTAACTTTCAAAATTTGTTGAAATAATTTGAAATTGCACAAATCAAAATTAGTGGAGATAGAGACAGAGAGAGAAAGAGAGAGAGAGAGAGAATTGATAAGTATAAAAACTATTACTAGTAAAAAGATATTTGTTGGATACACTAGTTTACAAATAGGGGATTCTTTGGGAGGAACACCACGATTGACATTAAGAAAATGTACAATTCCTTAAAAAATTTGTAAAATTAGTACACTATTCTATGGTATGAAAAACAAATTAAAGAAACAATATAAATAATGAATGCAAATTGAACCAAATTAATAAAATATGAATACAAAACTAAATAGTCATTTTTTAAATTGGAATCAATAATTAATACCGGGCTGTTTGCGTAATGTTTACGAAATATCTACGAGTCATCTTCATAAACTGTAAAAATATTAATTTAAGTAAATGTCACCATCTTTTTTAAGTAAAGTCCATGGAACATTGCCCTCCGAAATATGAATAAATTATAACTTGCGTGTCTACATAGTGTGCCCTGAATGATACTCAGATATAATTATTATTCGAAAGACTTTTTATGACCATTTAATCGCCTCAGACGTCACCGCCAAAATTCTGATTTCTTCTGAGCAGTAATATTATTATTAATTCTTATTGTATATTGTAAAAAAATTGACAACACTGTTTGATGTAGAATGGGGGGGGGGCAAAAGCAATGCGCAAGTCATCAAACCCACATAGAAATAGGCACTGATGCCAGGAAATAACTGAAGAAAAACTTCAATTAAAGAACACAAGATATCAAAAAAAAATAATAACTTCTAAAGTTATGTATTATATACAAGACATCTTTCTAAAGTTTTGTACCTGAAATGTTATACCCATAATCCAGTTATACTACCTGTATACAAAATATTCTACACAAAGCAAATTGAAACAAATGACTATAAATACTCAATATTGCAGTTGAGGCTCTATTAGTTAAATTCTAAAACATTTGATAACGAAATTATTAGAAAGCAATTGTCGTTGCCAATTTCCAAACATCAAAGTGACTCAAAAGAACAAATTAATTAAGTTGACTGACCTTGAAGAAGTGTTTAACACAATAACCATAAACTTTTTTGACCACGAAATCAATATTCATATTTGTTGGCTATTATGCTATGCAATTACTATTTGTGTAATAATCAAAAATCAACTATATTTGGCTAACAGACAAGAAATTAAACTTGGCAACACAGAGAATGGTGGGGATAAGAACTGTTCGTAGGTCAACAAACCCACATTTCTAAGCAGAAATCGTAGTCTACTGCGATAATTAATATATTAAATTTTATGAAAAAGTTCTGACAACCTCGCAAAATTCAAATCTACAATAGCTATATAATTATACATATCAGAAATAAATTGAAATATTGACTTCGAAAACTGATTTTCCGTATATAAAAAATGTTCAAAGTTTGCTTCGTTCTAATTATCTTACTAAATTTCAAATTGTTTTATTTTTTTAAAATATGGTATATACTGCTTCCCTCTATAATTGACCATTTACCCTTATTTGGAATTTATAGAATCATATTTATAAGAACAAACTACCGGTTATATTGGCATAAAACACTTTAAGAGTTTAAACTGGCAACAATGTCGGAGATGTCTAATAATTTAACATAAAATAAACTAATAAAATAATTGACTGGGCATCTGTGCCCCAAAAAAATCGTATTTTATATAACAGTCAGATCATTTAGTGTTACCAATAATATCGCAAAAAAATGGCAAATACTAATGCGTAAAATTGTTTATCCAAACATTATTTCGGAGCTGTATTACGGTTTCTAGTCAAATTACGAGCTTATCATCTGCAACTGCGGCAGTGACGTATATCGGAATTATATACGAAACTAGGAAGTTATTCCAAGAGAAAACAGTACTATATGCTACAGTTCCTACATAATCTAAGTAGTTTGTTTTATTTTGTTCAATTTATAATTTACAGCAAATTGTTAGAATTTGTTTAGAATTTGTGGTAAAGGTTATAAACTACTCTACATTCCTTTCCTAAATATATTCCTATATATTTTAAAATGGCAACAGTGCCCAATTTAATTACTAATTTTGAATGTAAAATAGTTGACCTGGCAACATAGTGCACACAAAGTTTGGTATTTGTTAACATCTGAATGAAGGATTACTGCTATTTTCCTAACACAGGTCGGCATTTTCTTTAACATTTTATATTAGTCCTATGTTAAATGAGGAGGAACAATCTTTACTTGGTTGTCTCCTTGTTCAAATTGCTATCAAGTCTCGTCCCTAATATCTATATCTTATGTAATATTATTGAATTTTTGTATATTAATTAATTAAAATTCATTATCATGTGGTATTTTAAATCTTAATAAGAATATTATCACAGATACTAACAATAAAATCCTTTGTTTCGATTTTTTAAATACCCAACAGATATATTATTCTTCATAAAAGCCTCTGAACTGAACTTCAAGGTTATTTATCTCAAATTTCCTTTACTATAGGAACTTGATTCAATTTGCATTGAATAGATGACAACAATGATTACGCCAGCTTGTAAGTCCATCTAAATTTACGTTTTTTATTGCGCCTTATCATGTAATTTCATCCTGATGAACTCAGTAGGGAACTTGTTGCGATGACCTTGCTAAATTCATTGCCACTGTCATGGTCATCAAGCAATAGATAGTTCGTCAACAGTATTACTAAATGCAAATTATGCGGAGGAGTTTTTAGTGTTTTTGATGACTACAATTATTGATATCCAGTTTAGCTTCGGATAATGTTCTTACACATTTTCATTTGTTCAATTAATAATAACAAATTAAGTACAGACAGAGTTATCATTTAATAAGAACAATGGTCTTCTTAAAGTTTAGGGAATCCATGTTATAATTAATAAATATTGATACAGATATATTAAAGGCAATAGCCTTGTTTTATCACTTTCATTTGATTATCACGTAAGTCGAGAATCCAATAACAAAAAAGAAAGAATTTAGTTTTATTTGATCAACATGTGCACCATTTTCCATACTTATCTCTTACATGGTGTTTAACCAATACTTTTGAAAATATGTAAAAAAAATCATTAGTTATTAAAAGAGTTATTTCTTGTAAAGAACTGTCACAGATATGACAAAGCTTGGAACTGGCATTACCATAACGGTCTTCAGATTTCACGGTTATTACTGCTACAGGTAGTCTGAAGTTGTACAGTTAGGTACTGTTTTTAAATGAAAAATATGTTGGACAAGCTAGTTGTATTTGTGACACAGGGACAGAATGTGTTTGAGATTATTGAAATATTTAGAAACCTTTCATGTCAAACAATTGAAATTACACTGTTTTGAATTTAATAATAATGCAAATAAAAGCAAACTTAAATCCATTGTTAAGTAGCTCCTGTTGATTGGTGTTCAATTTATGAAGTAAATTATATAAAATTATTGTTTTAGCATTGTCTTTAACTTTTTGGCAAATTAGGTTCAGTTCCAAACCCAGGTTCATACTAATTACGAGGAAGCTATGAAGGGTTTTATAAACTAATACCAATGTTTATTAAAAATAATAATAATTTAGATTAATATTTTTTCTAAATATATCACTGGCTGGCATGCGCGTACCCGGGTCAGTTTTCCGCGGGATGGGGGTGGAGTTACTTCTCTTCGTTATGGTCACTTAGCAATAACTGTAAAATGCATATGTGCATATGTAGTGAACATTTTGCTTTATTTCCGGAGGTTTTGAACCCCCAAGTCCCCTCCCCTGGGTACGCCCATGCTGACAGAATCAATTTTTAAAGAATTATAAGTAAAAATGTATGAAAAATTGCAAATACAAATCCAGAGAAATCGGCCTGCTTTAATTTTGCTAGTCAGCGCAAATAATAATGCACGAACAGTACGTGGAATCATGCTGCTACCTTCAAGCGTTTCGTTTGTATTTGAGATTGATTTATTTTTATGGTGGAGACTTTTCCACATAACTATGCTAGTTCCGTTTCTTTTCTTAAATATTTTATGTACCCTATGTCAAAAGTCTTAAAGCCCTCACACTCTCTTGAACAAAGGTGTAAACTAGGCGTTGAATGAACAAACAATTTTTTTAGACCGTTTATTTCGCATCAACGAATAAATTAGTTTATAGTCTACCGATAAACAAGTTTACTGGTGAACGATAATATTTGTGCATCGGAACATCCCAACCATCGAGATAAGCTGATGAACACACGAAAAGCATCTAATGCTTCTGGAAATGTGCACCAACTAACGTCATCTGATTTCAATTGGATCAATTGATTATCAAGTGTCATATCTAAACAGTTTACTCCTTATTCAGTTTGGCGGTTACTCATAAGTTTACGAATGAACTGGTTTAACCCATCATCGGTCAAAAAGTATAGGTGTCTCGTTTCGTTGCCTGTAAAAGCGTAAACGACACGCCACTAGTGCAAACTAAGTCCTAGTTAATTGTATGATATTTGTTACTCAATTATAATGCTTTTCTTCATTTTTTAGTATGTTTAAGTTTGATAATGTAACCTTAACAACTATAATAATACGCCCTCTTCTGTTCAGGAATACAGAAGAGGCTCGTCCATTTATAGAGTTAATTAAATTTTCTATTTGTTCATGGGATCGCAGCTGGGTTTTGTCTTCTGAACATTTCTTTAACAATCATATACGAGACTAGCTCAGTCGGATTCATATCGAAAAAGTTTGCCGACCTAACCAGTCTGCACAATTGGTTCTTACAGAACAGAGTATTGTTCACTAAAATAATGGCATTTTTAATGTAGATGTTTCGTTAAGATATATACTGTATACACCCCTCCCCTTAGGTCCTCCTAGAAAACGGACCACTCACGTAGAAAGAGCTAGTCACTCTGCAGGTTTGGTTCGCTCTATATTCGTTCTAAAACAACACATTTCTCCCCAGAGGTGAAGCAAATTTAGGTGTTCTTGTGAACGCAATAAATAAGCAGCGTACGTATTATTAAACGTCTTCCAGGTCCCATGTTGACTGCAGCCAGCCTGCGTCTTTTTGTTGGTCCCGAAACATTAAAAACTATGCAACTTTAATTAACCTATTCATCTATAAGAAGCACTAAGATGCTTCTTACAAGTAAAACGAACCCCAAATTAGTACGTGCTTATAATACTTGTTGCTATTGTTTCTAACTTTCTTCTCATAATTTCCCTCAGTATCCAGGTTTCCGCGCCGGAAGTTAGTTACTTCTAATTATTGTATTATATATTCTAACTTTCATTGTCCTGTTTATTTCTGTACTTCACAGTATGCCGTTCAAACATATTATTTTTCTTGCTTTGTTGTTTTTTTTTTCGTCATCTGTTCCTTCCTTAGGAAATATAACGCCTGAATCTTTATAATCGATAGCATTTTTATATTTCTATGTTGCCATCAAGTTCAATATCAGATGATTATTCTACTACACACATCAATATTCATCTCCAGTATCCCTTTCTTCCTTTAGCTTTCTACTCATTTACACAAGCTCGTCTTTATCGCTTGCGCACACAACGTTATTGGCCACCAGTTGGAAACTGTAAAGACATGTATTATTGTTTTTTGAAGGATACTTGTGGCATCTTTTTCAATGTCTAAGTGTTTATTGGGAAATAACACCACACTTTAAAGGAACGTGCTGTATATTCCAAACGTTTCGGGGTCTAGATCAGACCCCGTTGTCAATGGCTAAGAAACTACGGATTAAAAAAGGTACAATTCCAAGATGTGAATTTAAATATTTGACAATGTTTATTATTTGATTTTGACGTAACTAAGATAATTTTATTTGTAATATACAGGGTAGCACAGAAATTTCTAAAGATCATATAATCATAAAGTTCCTTTCAAATTGGAAGAATTTGAAAGGGAGATCTTCAGAACAACCAACATCAAACTTCACCAAGCAACACTAACTCCCAATATAATCACATTAATACAATAACTATACCATACATACAGGGTCTATCAGAAAGACTAAAAAGAGTGGGAAACAGATATAATATCAAAACATCATTCAAAACAAGAAATACACTAAAATCAATTATATCAAAAACCAAACCAAATAACACAACTCAAAATACAAAAAATTGCATTTATAAAATCCCGTGTGAATGTAATAAATTCTATATTGGAGAAACCTCTAGACCTCTGAATGTTCGAATAAACGAACACAAAAATTACATAAAAAAACGACAATTTGAAAAATCCAAAATTTGTGAACATGCTTGGGACCTTGGTCATAAAATACAGTTTCATAATTCAGTTATATTACACAAAGAAGAACACAACACCAAAAGAAAACTAAAAGAGTCTGCTTTAATTTTGTTAAATGAAAACGATTGTATCGCTACTACCTCCGTGGAATTCAGTCAGTCCTGGTTGCCGATGATTAAGGAAGAAATTGCTAATGGTCATGTCCATGTGAACAACCCAATATAGGGATAGTTCATAAGGTTTTTCCTAGGTTTTCCCTTATGATTTTAATGGGAACACTGAATCAACAAAGTTCTTTGGTCGCATTTTTGGCGAAGAAAGTCGCACCTAGGAGCGCCACATAAAGTTCTGAAGATCTCCCTTTCAAATTCTTCCAATTTGAAAGGAACTTTATGATTATATGATCTTTAGAAATTTCTGTGCTACCCTGTATATTACAAATAAAACTCTCTTAGTTACGTCAAAATCAAATAATAAACATTGTCAAATATTTAAATTTACATCTTGGAATTGTACCTTTTTTAATCCGTAGTTTCTTAGCCATTGACAACGGGGTCTGATCTAGACCCCGAAACGTTTGGAATATACAGCAATTTCCTTTAAAGTGTGGTGTTATTTCCCAATAAACACGTAGACATGTATTATCATCAAATTGAACTCACATGCCTTTACATTTCTTTTTATAGGGATCTAGAGTTTTTGCAAAATAGATTTTAAAAAGTGTGGGAAATAAACAGCAACCCTGTCTTAATCCCTTATTAACATCAAATTCCGATTTTTATTGACGATTACAATATAAAGTCTGGATTCGTTTGATAAGTAATAGGACATTGTTGTAATACTTCACAAAGCTTGATAATCGGTACGGAATCATATGCTTTCTGCAGATCGATAAAGACTAGATTGTTGATATATTTCTTACTGATCTTTTTTCAATAAATTGTTTTATATTAAAAACATTGCCAGTGCATGACCTTTTCAGTCAAAATCCACTCTGCTCTCGTATTTATAACTTTATCTACCAATCTTCACATTTCTAGTCTCTTGGAATGATCGGATTACCCTGAAAACTGCTGATCTAGACATATCAAGTATCACTGACGTGACAAGTCCTGTTAATGTAATATTCGAAATTGGATTTTTCAACTCTTTTAAAATACTACTTTCAAATTTACATCAAACTAGCAGATTTTAACAAATATTGACCTAAAAGTGGAAGTTAGCTATTTCTCCTTCAGTCATCTAATGGATATCAAAAGTTTTCTTTGATTACTTTATTGGAAAAATGGGATCTACATTTATTTGGAACATAGTTGAAAAGGACCATGATTTGGTGATGGCAATTCTGTCTAGTGTCAGCTTGCAGCTTGTAGTATTTATTTACCCATTTACATCTTATGTCTGTGTCAATTTCCAGTATAGAGCAAAACATGTCCAAATAAAACACATAGGCTTACCGATTTATCAGTTATTCCTTTGCTTCTACATTCCGTTCTCTCAACTTACCGCTAAATTCATACCTTTTGGATGCTACAACCACAAATACATTTTAACTTTAGCTTGAACATTAAAAAAAAACAATCTTACTGTTAAAATACCTCTCCAAATATGCTTTCCACCAAGAAATATTAAATTCAACCAAATTAGTAGATACCTATAATTTGGCTATGTGTACTTTTAATAATACTGATGTCGATATTTATTTCTGCTCAACATCTTACTTTGCCAACGACTGTACTATAAAACGTGGTTCAATGTATTTTTCGAAGTTCAACGAACTGTCCTCAACAACAGAATTTTTATTCTAATTAAATTTGTTTGTTTTCTTAATACATTTTGGGCCTTACTTGTGTTTTTTCTCGTATGCAAATCGAACACTACGCGAAATACTGGTGTCCTTGTGTTTATATTTAGATTTTTATTTTATTGTTTTGTGCATTTGCATAATCGATCTATGAGAGAGTACAGTGAACTATTTCGAAGGTTCAAGGTCAAAAGTTGGCGATGTCTTCAAAGGTCAGTTAATCATGTATTTAGTTATTTCGGCAATCAGAATAATTGCTTAATTGAAGTCATTTGATTTGTATTTGAAACAACTTACTGTGAAAATCCTAACGCTAGGCTCAATATATTTACACAAAAATTCAAAACAATTAGACAGGATCAATTATAAAAAAAACTTACGGAAAGTTTAGTATCCAATAATGTTAGTAGTTTTGAATTACTGCATTTACAATTTACAGAGAATGCTTATATAGATAAATGTTTATTATTTTTCCGGTTTGCGACTTTTCTAAGTTATCCTGACTTCAATCCTTTACAGGACCGAGTACTTTCTTTTCTAATGTGATTTCCCATTTACCCCGTTCTGATTTTTCAAACATATTACTTATATTTCAGAAATATTACTCCTATTTTCTGAAGAAAGACACTAAGGAAATATATAGATTATTTCCTTGCGTTCAATAGTCTTATTCAAAAAACTTGAAACAAAATCTAACAGAGCTTATTTTTAGTTACCCTTCTTTACATTTGCATTAAAGTAAAGGAAAGTATTGATATGGGTTAATAATTTTATATGCATTTAATGTGGAATTAAACAAATTTCAAGCCAAGGCTGAAGACGTCCACCAGAATGGCCCCAAACAACTACTATATTCGTACAAAGTTTTCCAATAGATTATTATCCATAAGAACAAAATAATATTTTCGCACGGTAAAAAATACTTGTTTCCAATGGAGTAGTAGTAGGTGTTCGGGAGAAGTCACGCAGTGTCATATAAACACATACCTCTGTTGGTATTCTAAGTTTCAGTATTACGGAAAACTCCTTGATATATGTAAAGGAATTTTCCTTACGCTGCTGCTACTCAATAGGAAATTATTTTTTTACCATATTAGGTGGCAGCCTGACGCTATGAAGCAATTCATTTTCAGAGCATCAAAAGTAAAATGGCCGGTCAGTATCTATTTATTTTTATATATTCTGGGGAGCTATCATTCACCCACAAGTACTGTCGGATTTTAACAAGAACAAATTTACAAGAAACCAAATATAACCCAATGAACAAAATGTATCAGTAACAACATTTTTTAAAGAGGACAAATACTGGTAATGATAGGGCTAAAGTACTGCAAAAAAGTAATATGATAAAATAGGCGAACCAATTTTCACAAGGACACAGACAAAACGTCGCTTTGTCAAACCAAACTGATAAATCATTTAAGGAAATTAATATTTCTAATAAACAGAGACTACAAAATTTGTTTGCTGTGTTAAGTTACATTGATGATAGGCCACTAAGAATGTAAAACGGAGATACCTAGTTTATCAGATAATCTGCAGGTTTTCAACAACATGGGGACAAAAAATACGGAGTGATTCAAATGTACTGTACAATCGAAGAAAGAAAGAAAATCTAGTTTTTGAAAATTTGTTCCAAGGCAGAGTCGTAAGTGTTTTATGGAATAGATATTAAGTAAATCAAAAAATAAGTTTAAAAACAACAAAAATTCACATAAGAGTAGTAGACTATAATAATAAAAAAGATAATTGTTAAAAAACATGAATTTTTGAGATTCCATTTGCTTTTTATTGTTTTATTTTTCCTTAATTTCGTATAAGTCATATACTCAAAACTCTTATTTGGGATGTTTACAAATACCCAGAGCGTCATACTATTTAAAAAGTTGGTCAACAAGAATTTGAAACAAGGAAGTTGCTCACTAATTTTGAAATATCTATTTACGCTCATTATACAACATACATTTATGTTGATTAGACTCAATAGATCAAATCTAATTTTTGAGTTGGTATGTTTATTAACTTACAGGAGATAGCACTTTGAAAACATGAAATTTTTCTTTGAAAAGATCCAATATAATGAGCACAATGGAAAAATTGAAAAGATTTAAAAATTGGGTACTTTTTTAGGATTGCGGCTTAGATGCGCACTATATAGACAAAATCATTATGAGAACGACTGACCCCACGTTTACCTATAAAACTTGGCCTCATGAAAAGCCTCTTGAAAGTATTAGATGCGGATGGTGTTGAATTTGTGTACATTAACGAAAAATTTGTGTAGGTACACAAAATCAGGCAGTTGAGAAAGGATGAAATATTTAAAAGAAGCTTATTGACCCGGAAAGCTTAATAATAAATTAATAACTATAAAAATACATTTAATTACTTAAATCAGGTTTTGTAATGTAAGTCCTTCGTCATACCCGTCCGTCTACAATTATACAATACCTCCATTCTCAATACTTCTTTGCTTAGAATAAAAAAAGATACCAGGGCCACTGGAACCCAAATGTCTTGGGGGATTACTGTTAAGCATTAAACATGTTCGAAAACTCAACATTTATTTTATGATTACGAGGCTGTGTTTACCTTCATTGAAAAATGCTATAATGGACAAGTAAAATGTTTCACTCGAGAAAAAAAAAGAAATTAAAACGCGTCGTAGCCTAACCTCATTGAAGAAATGATTTCTTCACTGATGACTGCAGGCCTATCCAACAGAAGTAATTCATTGTCATCGACCTCGACATCAGTCAGCAAATACGTAATATTCTAGGCTATTTCTACGAGCCGACGTATACCTTTCTTTTGGAATAGTAGGGTAGTGGGACAAAGTCAATGAACTCTTCTCGTATCAATGTTGAAGCTAATGGTGATGGACAAGTTTACAACAAAGTTCTTGAGTGTTAATACTTCATTCTTGACATAATTCTGTTGTCTTATTCCATAATTTCGAACTTAGTGTGAATTATTCTGAATTACTGGAGACTATAAGAATTTCGAGATGTACGTTCTCGAAGTGTCCTACTTTCATACCACATAAACAGAATTCAGTATTGTCGGGTTTTTATACCAGCAAATTTCCTTAGATACCACAATAGGTCATTAACTGATAATATAGCTGTCAGAATGGAATTTACTAAACCGAATCAAATACGTTGTATTCAAATTGTCAGGTGTTTACCTAAAATGAACTTGTAACTTTAAAGAACTTTGTTTACTGTCACTCTTGCCACGATTTGCGGTTTATCCTGATTTGTTGCAATGAACCTCAAATTCAGTATATTATTCTGGTAACATTTTGTTAATTCTATGCTAGTATAATATTATTACATGTTTAGTCATTATAGATTCAATGTAGAACACATACTCAAAGATAAGGTATGAAATATCATATATTAAAACACTGTGGTAATTCTCACTAATTTACTAGATATTATTTGACAGTTCTTTCGCTCAGTTGACAGGCTTCGTCAGAATTAAATATTTAACTAAATGCTCAACATCTGAATACCTTATATTTTATATTATATTATAGTTTCGTAAGCTGATGGGGAATTTGGGTATATGGGTAGAAAGTTCAATATGTTTACGGTATAATATTAATGACAGTAAAGGTAAACACTACTAACTAATATAATCTTGAATTTTGTATTATACAAGGATATTGAGATTAAGTAAGGGAGACATATTTGTATATGTTTTGTGATTTAAAAAATGTGGTGAATTTTTATTTTTATTGATTTTAAGTCACTGTAAAACAGATAATTTTTTACTTTTTTGTTCTAGATGTAATATTTCGATTTTCATTTAATAAATATTTTTATAGTCTTTTAAATATTCAGACCCTTTTGATTTAAATAACACTAACCCTATAATAAAAAATGAGATATTGCAGCTTTGTCTTAGCCGCAATTATTTTCATAACATCTTCAGTAGCACTCAAGTTTTAATTATTGGCAACCCATTAAATCTTTTTTTGGCTAAACTATTTATGGACAATCTAGAATCTTTAATATTTACACATGATTTGAGTAACAAATTCTTATATTGGTACCGATACGTTGATGATGTTTTCGCTTGCTTTACTGGTACACAAAGACAATTACTACATTATTACATAAACCAACTCCACCCCAATATACAATTTACACTAGGAGCATAAAGATACAACACATTAGATTTTCTAGATTTACCTATAAAAATATCTGAAAATAAACACAATTTTTCTATATATCATAAACAGTCCCATACAGACCTCATTATTCGAAATACTTCACTGTCCCATTACCTATCTTTTAAAATGAACCCAATAGAATAAAACTCATTAATATCAATAATGGTTACAACTTCCAAATCATTTGGATATTGATTTTGTTCTTTGTTAAAAATTTCACAGTGACAAAAAATTGTCATCACAAAACGTCAAATACAATACAATGCGATTGAGAACGACTCCAAGTCGTAGTTGAAACGTCTCTCAGATACACTATTTATATACAGGAATACCCTAATGAACAGACAAAATATTCCAAATCATTGATAACATATTATCCAGAAAATTAAAGAAAAAAAGCTGTAGAACAGGTATACCTTCGCCCAGCTCCAACGCAGTATTTTACCAGTCCAACACATTTATAGGTTCCCATTTTCTACAAAACAGAAATATTCAAACAGGGTTTAAAACTAACAATAATTTGGCCAAACACATAAAAAATAATAAAGATAAAATTAATAAATATGATAACTCAGGAGTCTATTAGTTAACATGTGGTAGTTGAACGAACTTCTATATCGTTCATACAAGGTCATTTAAATCAAGATGGTTTGAACATTTAAAAGCCTATGAAAATCAGAGGTACAACTTATCTACCCTTGCTGACCATGTATTGCATGAAAATCACATTCCACTAACTACTTTCGAAATATTACATCTAGAACAAAAAAGTAAAAAATTATTTCCTTTAGAGTAACTTGAAATCACTAAATATAAAAATTCACTACATTTTTTTCAATATCCTTGTATAATACAAAATTCATGATTATATTAGTTATTAATAGTGTTTACCTTTAGCTGTCATTAATATTATACCGTAATTTCAAGTCATCCCCATCATTATCTTACAACACTATATATAATGTATCCAGATGTACCTATAGCATTTAGTTTAATATTTAATTCTGCCGAAGCCTGTCAACTGGGTGCAATAATTGCCAAATGATATGTAATAAACTAGTGAAAATTACCACAGTGGTTAGTGTTTTAACATAATTACAATGAATTGTTACCAAAAAATGACCACAACAATCAATATAAAACATCACATTAACACAACATGAAGATGCATTCATATTCAGACATAGATAATAAAATAACTAGGTAACAGAATTTTATTGAAACATGTTATGCCAGATTAACCTTCAGAACGTTAAACTCAGGATCCAAGGCGAATTACAACTATCACTTATTTTAAAACATCACATTTAAAACCACACATTTCAATTAATTGAGATCAGTGCGTGTCAAATGGCAGGTGCTTGCATCAAGTGAACTTCCAAATATTGGTTTCGTTCCTTTATTTTAAAAGTACAAATAACTAAATACAGTGCATGTACACAGAAAAATGTAAACTGCACTGAAGTATACGTGCAACATCTGCTTCATTTAGAGGACCGTCAAGTGGTCAGTCGGAATCTTTTCAAAGCCCACCGCAAAGTTCTTAATCCTTTCGGTTTAGAGACAAATTCTAGGTAGTGAATTAGCACAATTGGGATGTAACTACTTGGGGCATTTAAAAATGATCAGGTGGTTGGTTAATGCTTTATGATTTATGGTCGCTGTACATTTATATGCTTGTCAAAAATGAAATCTTTGCAAATTCTGAATGGTTTTGTCTGTGTGAAACTGACCGCACTAAAAGTGGTTTGTGGAAGAAATGCAATTTTCAGTTCTCTTAGTTGCACATGTATATAAGAATATGAGATTGACATTTTCAGTGGGATAACAAAGAAAGTATAAATTACCAGTTACCGAATTTCTAGAATGTTATTAAATAAGTCCATATGCAATGTCAAATACAAAAAGATTATGATTTAAATATTCAAAACAATGAAATTATACTAAACTACGTAAATTCTAAGATGTTCTGTACAATTAATCCAAAATTAATTGACCGAACAAAAAAGTAATACTCTCACTCCACATTATTCTAAACCGTGCTGGTTTAGAATTTCCATGTCTTCCATTTAGTGAAGTTTCTCATTTGTTTGAAATATTACTTCCTTACCAGTAATTGTATTTCTCATTTTAAATAGAGTGCATATGACATAGAGGAAATATCTAATACTTACAAGTATATTAAACAAATGCATTTACACTGACACGTTTTGCTATACAATAATATTCCTTTCGCTTAGGTACTTACTATTAGAACACGATTTTTATTAAATCAATACAATTATTCAATAATAGAATTATTGATATTTCATATGAATAACATAGTTTGAACTAAACGATAATTTCTACCAACAAGGTTTGGCACAATTAAGGCTTCTTATCATAGATTAAGTATTTAACATTCAAAAATCTATATTCACTATTTAACAACACCAACTTGAACACTTACACGAATTATTAAACTACATTATTAACGAAGAACAATTATACCATCTACATTAGAATTGTACGATATAACTACCTTTGATAGAAATATTAATAACAAACATAAATGGTAATTCAAAATAATTGTGAACGGGCAACCTACTCTGAATTGACAAACATCACATCAGCCGTCCTTTTTGACAGATTTCTGAAAATAGGCCTCCATTTCAGGGGGATGTTGGGCCATTCTACATCCTCATCTCTTGGTACATGGCCAGAGTACCCACATTTCCGTTCTATTATTCCTTCAGCAACGTATTTTATTTTTGTCCATGTTTGTTTATGTCCAACATATGCGCTACAATGTTCTTTCTGCCACTCTTACTCCGCACTGATATAGTTGCCTTAGTGCATTCATACCCATATGTTTATTGCTCACATAAATTACTGGTTTTTATTCACTCTTCCAAATTTGTGACATGGTCCAAATATGATTGCCCACTTTTTCTATTTCCTGGTTTTAATGTTTAATTTTCTTTTCAAGAAATCTAATATATGCAGGCCTTTCAGAAAGATTAAAATAAGAGTAGACAATATGTTTAGTATTAAAATCATATTCAGAACAAGGTATTCACTAAAATCTAAATATTATAGACAAAAGTAAAAAACACAACATTTATAAAATTTCCTGCAAGAGCAGTAAATTTTTTATTGGGGAAAACTGAAGGCCTAAATATACGAAAAAATGAACGTCAAAAAACAGCAATTAGGAAGTCCTTAATGTCTGAAAAAGCTTGTGAGTTAAACCATGAAATACAAGTTCTTAATGTTTTTGCTAGATTTTTGCTGGTTTTAATGGGGTCACTGAAATATTGTAGCAACTGTACTACTAATATAATAAACTCGCACTAGAATAATAGTAAAAACTTGAGGTCCCAAGTTCAATCAATGTCAGTTGTTTAGAGAGGCTTGAGACCCCGGATTCTTCTAGAATCTGTAAATATTTAATTTCATTGTTTCTTCTCTTTCTCTTAAGTATGGCTCCAAAAAAGGAGCCGATATGCCAAAAATTTCACAAATTTAGATGCGGTTCTTACCCGGAACTTACCAGAGTTCATATAAGGCAAAATTAAAATTCAGTACTACTAGAAGCTCTCTTCTATTTGAGTGTTGAATTTCTTATTATTCTTTTTTTCAAAGAAACTTTATTATACTGTTATATGCATAGTAATGTATTTTTATATATTATTAATTACTAATATGCGTAATAATTTCTATGGTGCGTAATTAAAGACGTTAGTTATAACAATAAAGAAGTAACATAATCTTTTATTGAAAGTGTGCTGTTAGTGGCAGACTAGTATATTTTTTGCTTCAGATAATAATAGTTGTAGCAAACTTAATTTGCTTTACAGTCCTAAATCTGAGAATCATTAACAATAGTTCAATTAAGAAATCACCTGCCCCTTAAACTAAAAAAATCCAAGTGTAATCTATCCTCGAAAAGCACCTTTATCAATTTCAATAATTCTTAAGTCATCACATCCCTTTACTACGTACACAGAACTAATCAATAAATATTACTAACCGATTAAATTTAACCAAAACCACTGAAGCCTAAAATCTTTTAACCATAATTTAGGCCACATATAAAAAAACATGGGTTTGAATCCTTTCAAATAATGACAATCATTTTCAGGCACCTGCACCTGCTAACCTATACCGACATTTTTTAATCTTTTTGTATATTTTTGGGCATTCTACTTTCAGAAAAATATATCCTTATTTTATTCTAATCGAGATCCAAAATTGAGGCTGAGTAACGGTACATAAACATGGAATTAATGACGGTCCAAAGAATCCCGACCCTTATTAGCAGCGTAACCTTGATTCAATCGTGGAAGGTCTTAGGTATGCATCGGCAGTAGGTCGTCTTTTTATAAAAGCAGTGGTAGTACAACAAAGAGGGGAAAATGAATCATTTGGAATAATTAAAAATTCAACATACATAGCAATTGTCAAAAAGCAGTTGGTTAGTTACTTCTTTATTTTATTCACTTTTCTTGATTCTTGTTTCAATAAAATCGAAAATAATATCATTACGAATTACTCTGCGTTCGAAGTACTCTGGTCTTTGAATGAATGAAAACTTTATTTAATGCCGTTACGAAATTCAATTATTATAATAAATTGCTTCCTGAAGTATAGTTGTGGCATATTTTTTCAATGTTTAAGGAATGGAAATGGTGTGGAACCTTTGTTGTGTCACAGTGCAAAACTGTGTTTTTACAATGTTTAAGCACTTTGTGGGAAATAATATATTTCCAATAGTTATGGGGTCTAAGTCAGACCCCGTCAGTAGCAAAGAAACTATAATAAGTCAAATAATATTGTCAAACATGGTAATTTTAAATTTTAGAATTGTGCTTCTTTTCATAGTTTCTTTGCCATTGACAATGGGGTTTGACTTAAACCCTGAAACGTTTGAAAATATACAGTAATTTCGTGTATTGTGTGTTAGTTTGAATCATACATTCCTCCTAGAAAAATTATATCTGCATGGATTTCGTGGTACATTTCTGGAACTAATACAATCGTACTTAGAAAACCGAAGATTTTGTGTGAAGATTGAAAACGAATATTCAGACGTCACCAATATTGACCTAGGGATCCCTCAAGGATCGGTCTTGGGCCCCCTATTATTTTTGATCCTCGTAAATGAAATACCTGCTCATATTAAACACGGTACTGTTGTTATGTTTGCCGACGATACAACAATTATCGTGTCATCAAAGAACTCAGATCACCTAAGAAATAAAGTCAATACCACCATTGAAGCGTTTCATTACTGGTGCGCCAGAAACCACCGTATTTTGAACGTTGAAAAAACCAAATATATAAATTTTCGCAGCTGTAACCAAAAATCAAAAGTTGTGATTGAGGGAGTAGAAGTTTTTGAATCTGTCAAATTTCTAGGCCTACTTATTGATCAATATTTCAAATGGGATACTCATGTTGAGCGATTATGTAATAAATTAAGTTCTTGTTATTTTGCAATTGCAAGGATAAAAAGCACCTTCTCAAAATCAATACTAATATCCTTATAGTATTCACTGGCATACTGTCACTTGAACTTTAATATTATTTTCTGAGGCAACTGTGTCGATCATCACAGAGTTTTCAGAAATCAAAAAAGGATTATAAGACTTATTTTTGGATTGAATTTTAGAGAGAGCTGTAAACCATGTTTTATTAAAAACAAAATATTGCCACTACCCTGCATCTATATCTTGAAAACATTGCTGTTTATTAAGTAAAATATTGAGAATTACCCTGCTAATTCAAATTTTCACTCCTATTCTACACGAAGTGCCAACGATCTTTGTCTAGAGAGGATACAAGGAAATACGAAAGATCGCCCATGTACAAGGGAAAAAACTTTTCAACAAGTTACCACAAATTGTAAAAAACCTATTCAATAAATGAATTTATGGAAGACATATTAGATTCTGTACCATCATAGATACAAGATAGAGTATAGCATGTATTAATCATTAAAATATTTTAATCTGTAAAATTATACTGTTTAATGTATTGACGTGTACATCCATTCTGTGGCTACGTATTGAATAAATTTATTCTATTCTATTCTATTCTATTATATTTCACAAAAAGTGTTCCAACATCTAATTTCAATATCTCAAAACTAATGTTTAATATCAAAACTGAACTGAGATCAACTAAAATTGAACTCGATACCTTAGACCATATACTTCTGGAGGTAGCTTGCGATGCACAAATATAGTGGGAAGACTAGAAAGAATGGGCAATAAAGAGAGCATCATGTTTAGCCTCTTGCGGTCTCTATTGCCATTCTAGTCTAAGCTCTAAGAGACTGACGAAACATATAAAGGTCAGTATCGAGCTAAGAGCTTATACTTCCGAAGGTAGCCTGTAATTTACAAATATCATGCGCTAACTAAAAAGAGAGAGGAATAGAAAGAGCAAGAGGCTATTTCGCTCGTTTGGGAGCTGGTTCCAATAAAATACGTCCTGCATAGTTTTTCGGAGGTTTCCATCTACCAAGTGAAATAGCCTGTTGCCGTCTCTATTGCCCTTTCTTTCTAGTCTTGGCACGATATTTGTGCATAGCAGGCTATCTCCAGAAGTTATGCTCTGAGGTCGTTCTAAAGTTTGCTTCTATGTTCCATGTCAGAAGCCCAGAAATGTCAGTAATTCTCTCGGATTGTTAATTACCTTACCAATTTCTGTCAAAATGACAGTCAGTTAATTCCTATATATGGGGATTTCCCTCGTGAGTAATCATAACATTCACTAGGGATTTAGGTATTCTCAATGCGTTCTCACGTTGAACTGTGACACCGTGACAACGCACAGAGAATGCCAAGTGAGAACTTAGCCAAACGTCTGTGAGTTTGAAACTCGATTCATACTAAGGAACAGATGTATTCCCGGATAAATATTTCTTCATATTGTTTCATCCGTGAAAGCCTACGACTAGATATGCAAACCTTACTCATATTATTAAATTAATAATTGATGGCTATAAAAACTGATTCAAATAGAGTGAGTACAAAAATATACATATGCTTTAATATTTAAGGGATTATCAAAGAAATAAATAAAACACTTAAATTAAAGTAAGGAACGTCAAGATTACATTAAGAACCAAGAAAATTGACAAAAGTTAGGTTAAGGATTAGATTTCAATATCATATTTATTCTCCAAAATATCATTCAGACATATATAAATGTAATTTGATATACAAATATTTTCATTTTTTGCATAATTAAGTTTGAAAAATTATTGTTGTTTAAGAAACCCACGACATTTATCGCTTTTTTCTGTAATATGTAATAAATAGTAAAATTTCTACATAGCTCGATAATATTAAAAAAAGGCAAACACTATAAATTCGACTATGTAAGGGCTACATAATAATAATCGTTACGCCTATGTTGTAGCTGAATACAATAACACCTTATAATACCGGCAGAACTAGTATCGGGTGGACTACCTTTATAGATTACCACTCATACGATGATTCTATATTCTATACCGTTTTAAACCCAGATTCGTTTACACCGTTACACTTTGTTATCGTTGAACTATAGTGCCTTTAACTGTTAAAATGGTTTCCTTAAAATATTTGAAGCATTTGGAACCTGTTATAAGATGATTCGTAGATGTTTATATTTACAACAAAATTTTCTTTGAGGCAGATAATTTTTTTTTGGAAACAAATTTGATTGATAAACTTATTGGATTACTTGTCTGGATAGTAAATTTGTCACTAATGTAATGTAGATTTCGGACGAAAGCCAACAAAATTTCGGTATTAACTCGATATTTCAAATTTCACATGTTCACATAATTTCTTTTTCGAACTACTATATATATTTAGGTTTAGCAAGTAACTGAGTATGTAACATATATTGACATTTGACGATAACTTGATGTCTGTAATATAATTAAATCTTTCTGATTGAGAAGTGGAAAAAGTTATTATAGGCACATCTACTGAATATTTTGAATTACGACTCAGTTCAAGTGTGTCTGTTTTGGGCTAAATTTTGCAGTCATTTGACAAAAAAAATGACAGTCGTAAGTTGCTGGTTCTACACCAGGCGGTTGCCATGGAAATGATTTTGCAAATTCCACATCCAGTTCGTATGCGATTGAGGTTGCACCAAGACCTTCGTTCAATAGTAAAACCTTCCACTTTTAATGTTAGGTTGAAGTTGCTGCGTTCTTGCTGTCTCCACAGTGTGCGCCACAGTTCTATTGAGAGATATATATGAGCTGACCAACTGTTCCGATTGCTCGTAATCTTGTTTTCAGTCACAATTGTGGTACTGTGAGTATTGCAGTTTAGACTTATGGGCTATTTTTTCAGCGGGGAGATTTCTTATTCTCATTGTCTAATTCAGTTGCGTGTGATGGAAGTTGATCCATGCGGGAGCATAGTGTTCTGCAGCGGAGTAAACTGAAGCAAAGGAACTGTTACTTAAGATTTTAGATTTGGCTCCCCTCATAATATTAGAAAGTTTTTAGATAGCGTTTGAACAAGTTCTGATTTTAGCAGCAACATTCTTCAGGTGTTGTCTAAACGTTAGAGTCCGATCTAGTGTGACATCAAGATACTTTGAGTGTGTATTATGTTATTATGTATTATGAATATTCAGTTTTATTCAGATTGGGTTGAAGACTCCATTTTTTAAAAATATTCATTAATTACTCGATGGTCATCACTGTCTGCAGCTGAGAGACATGCCAAACTTGGGAGAGACCATTTTACAAACTGCTAAAATTACTCCTTTTACCGTTCAACTTTATCACCTGGAAGTGCCTGCCGCTCAGCGATTCATTATTTAGTTGGAGGAATACCTTGCATGGTGCCAGTGTATACCTTTTAATGAGTAACCACAAGTCAGATCAATGAAATCCGGTATAGTCTTCTGTTTTTTTCTGGAATACTTTTTCCATAAATGTTGTGAAAGATAGTACACGTGGACAGCTCCTTCCAGGCATGAAACCAGCTTGTTCCATTGGTATGTAATTTTCCGCTACAGTGAGGACATAGTTGTACATGATTCTTTTCAGGATCGTTTAACAGAGCTTAGCAAAGTCACATTTAGCTATAACTGCTGATGAGGGCGGGATCTTTACCCTGATTAGTAATAGCTATGATTTTACATTTTTTAAACAGGTTAGGGACATTTCGCTTATCTAGTATATCTCAGCAGAACTACAGGCGCCACAAACTCTCGGATCAGTGTTCTTCATGCACTCTGGGAAAATATTATCAATTCCTGCTGCTTTCCTACACATTTAATCTGAATCACCTGCTTGTTCGAATTTATCATGCAGTCAGTCATTGGCATTCTTCGGTCCAACAAGAGATATACCATTTTCTAATACGGCGGGGAATAAGCTTTTCAGCTGCACTACGAACTTTTTCGCAATTTTCGACTTTTGGTTAGATGTGTGGATGTTGAATGTTGTATCTTCTTCCTTAGATTTAGTATGGTTTTCAGTGTTTGATTATTATGGAATAAGGCTTTAACAGACACAAATATAATTAAAAAAAAATTGGGTTGGCGTAATTGTTCTATATAGATTTTAGAAATGTACACTTACACACTATTTTGTGAAAGACGAGTAATCGTTGCAATTGTTCAGCTCTTCAATAGCCCACCATCAACCGAATTACAAGAACAAAAGTAAACAACTTTCATTTAGTAATATTCTGTTTTTGGGGTACGCCCTGTACAGTTCTATATACAATATAATAAATGTTCCTTTATAATTTTAAAACAAAATATTAGGTATTTCTTAGCAAATGTTAAAGATTTTTTAGAAATTGTTATTTTAATATTGAGTCCCTATTATACAAACATCAGTTTATGTCAAATTTGGAATTCAGCAATATTTCTGCTGACTTTTGCAATTTAATTGTAAAAGATTTGCTAAAATATTGGTAGAGACTTTTCAGATAATATTTGATATTTAAAATATTATCCTACCAAAAACTAATTCTGAACTATAAAAATATTACGTTAATTGATTCTTTTTAATTAGTAGAAATCTCTTGGGTTAATTTGTTAATGTTTGTAATTCTATTTTGATTTTTTTATATTCTTCAATTTTTTTACCTCATAATTAGATTTATTTATTTTCATTGCCATGTTCTATATTTTCGTCCAATCCATCTTGTGATTTCGTAAAACCTTCTTCCACATCTATTACTCATTAATTGTGGTAGATAAATCAAAATATCCTTAACGAAGGTCCACAATTTACTGGCGAAAATGAGCGAGAACACTAGTCAAATGTGCAGTGTGGAGGTAGGTAAATAAGAACCCCTTCGTATCCGCAAAGTCCAATAAATAACCAAGTATAATAGCAAACTAATATACAATTACACGGAATAATTTTGTTTATAAAGAAAAAAAATTGACGTTACAATTAGTACGATTTTTTATTTTAGTTATTCTCAAACTCATATCGCTCTATAAGAAAACGATGTATTTTTTGAAAGTCAGTACCAATGATTTTCATTCTTTTGTCTAGGATCGCACAGAAGACAATCTTAAAACTCAAAAATGTTTGACAATTTCAATTGTAATTCAAAGCTCATTTATTTATTTGACATCAATACTATAATTTACTGATTTGAGTTTCCATTTTATTTATTATCACATTAGCTTGGAATTAAACACTTAATCGCATTGATCTCTAGCTAAAAACCAATCACTTAGGATCTGGATGAGAAAGCCCATCAAACTCATTACGTCAGAACTTGATCAGGAAGAACCAGCAAATTTAATTTTGCCATTTAAAACAAGTTATCGGAAATAAGAAAGATGATTGGTATTCGGCATTCCACTTCTGCTATCTAAAGGATTCAACATAGTTGCCACTTGGACATCGCTGAATAGCAACAGCAACAGATTTAATTTCACTATGTTGTTTTTTTTAACGCAATGTCATATACACATTCTTGCTGTTAACATTTTAATAATATGGATTTTACCAATGTTATGTAGCGTAAACTTATAAAAGAATAAATTATTGATAAGCATCCGCAATTAAAAGTGAATAACAATTGTTACTTAATTGTTTAAATATTAATATATTAATTTAGATTAGCAGATTTTTCTTAGCTGCAATTGTATGTAATAAGTTGTAAAAAACCTAGCAAATCAATTTTAAATAACTTCCGACTGACGACTCGACTTGTCGATTTGAGACCGTGTTAGTATATGTAATTCTCAACAATAGCTCATAATGAAAAAAAAATTTACAAGTAAGATTGGCAGCCATTACTATTTGCTATCGTATTTTTTACTTGTTTCTAAATATAACTTTTTAATTTTACATTGGTAAAGTTACATAATTAGGTTTGTAAATCGAATCGAAATACAAGCATAGGCCCCCGAGAATGTAATTCTTCTCTATAAAAATGACAAAAAAGATGACGCAATTGATCATTGTTCTTTTATATTATTTCATGTGTGTAGCATAAACTTTTATTTTAACGCGCGTCGTCTGAATATTGACAAAGTTATTGTAAACGTCACACATTTCAGCAATATCTTGGATTTCGTCATCTATTTAATTATGCAGTATTGTTATAGAATGAGAATTTTCATTAAATTACCAAGATTGCAAAATTACCTCGACACTAATGTGAATGTCAATAATTAAGTTACGCTGTAGATTTAAAAAAATGTTCAAATATGTAAAATGTAAGAAGATTTCGCTTCCTTTACTCAATTCCAATTCCGCTCTATTTTGTTTTCACTTATTAGTTTTAGGCAAAATGTCGCGAATTATTGACCCAAAGAAGTTTCCTTTATGACTTCAAATTATCTTCAAACTATAAGCTTTACCAAAATGGCAATACCTCAACATTTCAAAGATGGCTATCTACTTGTAAATAAGTTTATTGTATTAGTTTTTATTCGTTGATTTCACTGTATTTTAAAATTTACTTTTTCATTATCTTGTTACTTGCTCGACTTTCTCTAAATTGTATGTCTTCTATTTTATTATTCCTAGGTTTTTATTTAACTAACAAATATTTCCAAATACATGAAAATTATTACACTACTAAAATAGTATTGATAATTAATAAACGATTCTCATATAGTAAACATATTTAGCGACAATACATTCACTCCGACAACAACGCTCCCGAAGAGATGTTTTCGTTTAACCGGGATGTCAACATTGAGACCAGAAGTTCATTGACCGGCACACTACGATTTCCCCTACTACAACTCCCACCTGTCTGGATTCACATCACGCTGGATAGTGGATTCTCCTTCTACTTCTTGTTCTTGTTTCTTGTATGATTGTGGTCAGCCTAAGTTTTATGTTGCCTCGCATATGCGTGTGCAATATGCCATCAGCAGTAGCAATTACATGGTAAAATAATAATTAATTCAATATAAACAATAAAATCGCATTTATAAGTTTAATAATGCGTTTATTGGATGTTCTCAAAGCAAACAAAAAATTATTAGAATGAGAATACACAGTTGTTTGATTTAAATGGTTAATGAATAATAACAATAATATATTAATAACCATTGTTACACGTAGCTAGTAAAATAATTAGTAATTACTGCACAAAAAAAGTAATAACCACACTACAAATAGCCTTGAGATCTCGAATTAATTTGTTTTTCTTTTCATGCACATACTTACATAATATAACGAATAAAATGAGATATATATCTATGTTGTATTTATGAATTTTTTGAGGATGTCCTTTAGATTAAAGCTCTCAACCGTCTAGGGCAGATCTCTTTACAATGGCAACAAAAAAAATAAGAAATTGTAAAATATGTAAAATGTTTGACATTGTTAAGTGACATAACTAAACTAAAAGATTTTTACTGTTATTTCATAGATTCAGGGTAGTACAAAAAAACTCCTTTCAACTAGAAAAAAAATGAAAGTGTTATCTTCAGAATTTTAGATGGTCCAAAAATGTGATATGATATCTTGGAATCCCACCAAACCAGCACGGCGATTAGTAACTGTCATTCTTAATTATAGGCAACCAGGAACGACTGTATTTCAATGAGCCGGGAAAATTTGGTGTATGAGAAAAAAAGATATTCAACTCCAATTAAAATAAATAAAAAAAATCCTCATTATTACGAATATTTATTTATTTAAAGAATGGTGAAAAATACTCATTAATTCGTATTTAGGTGTCTACAAAAAATTTTAGGAAAAATTAAAAGGAATAAATACTTACATTATCATTTAGAACTTCTGAAAGATTTTCATTATATCACAAATTATTTTAGTCAAAAACTGCGAGCTAGAAAATACATTTTGATTCGTGTCAATTTATGATTTACACTGCGCAAAATAATGAATTTTCTGTAATTATCCCAGAAAGAGTACAAATTCATTATTAATTTAAAAATCGCATAGAGAAATGTTACCTATGTATGTTGGCTTTAGGTAAGTAATGGGAGGGGATTTTTTATTGTGCCCAGGGCGGAATTTAAGGTAAAACATGCCTTGTAGATGTATAATATAATGACATCACATGTCAAAAACAGGTAAGCAATTGAGTCAAACTGATTTTAACCTCTTATTTTATACTCGTAACATCGTCAATATTTAATAGAAACTTTCAGAATTACGATTTTAAATTTTTGTAGAGTACATAAAGTTATTTACATACTACCCCCAAATTCATTTAAAACGAAATAATAAAATCAAAAGGTATGTACTTACACAAGGGTCTATTTTTCTTGCCTCTCTCCCAAAGAAAATTCTCAAAAATGCTAAAGATACACCCGTGGTTATTTAGCATTCCATTTCTTCCTTTCCATTCATCTCATTGATAAAGTCCATTAAAGAAATGAAATAAATGCTAGGAATTTTTGCAGTTCTGATAATCTTTTAAAGAGATATTTGCACGAAATAATATTCAAAGCCAAACATTGGATATTGTTTACAAATTTATTATTTTTGTATACCAAAATAAATGAACAGGTATTTGTTCATCATAGTTGAATGTGTTTTGTTTATTTTCTGGATTTTTTGTGAGCAAACATATGCTAAATAAAATACCAAAATTTACTAAAGTAGAATGATTCCAATAGAATCCAGAGCTCGTTAGTTATAACTGTAAATGATAGGAACTAAACTGAAAACGGAAAAAAAATCATTTACTCTAATACACCTTTCAAGTTACTGATTTCCTCTAACGTTATTGGATATGTTTTTCAATCCAAGATTCAGGACAGGAAAAATAGCTACTGCTCATACTGTAAACTTAACTTTTCATAAAATTTAATCTTTAATTGCCTGAATATTTTGGCTAATAATATCCACAAAGTAACTATCTTCCTGAATTCCACCTATTCATAATACATTTCGAGATCTTAGAAATCTTTGGACAGTGTGTAGTTTTTGGCTAGAAACTCTTTACACCACACTCAAAAGAATTTCATTTCCAAAAATTGGTGACTATATTTTTTTCATTTTTATATATACTCACTGACAAACAAATCGCAACACCCAGAATGAGATATTTAAATTTAATATTCTTTTAGTAAAACATAGATGCTATAGTAAGTACACATACATACATAACAGCACAACATTATCAGAAAGTAGTATCCCTTACCTTAATCGGCTCATGGATCGCATATTTTAACAAGGCAATGCTCGGCCTTACTTTTTCCAAGAGACTCATGTAAATCTGTTGCCATAGCCGCCCAGATCCCCCGATCTTTCGCCCATAGAACATGTTTGGGATATGATGGGTAGAAAGCTCGGAAATTTACCCCAGCCCCCACGGACTTTGTAGTTTCTAAGACATGAAATACAGATAGTTTTGGATAGTATTCCTCAAGAAGAAATAGACCACCTTATTGAATCAATGCCAATAGGTGTTGGGGAGTGTATAGATAACAGCAGTGGACTAACGCATTATTAACAAACTTAAAAAAATTAAACTCCTTAGTATTTTTTATTCAAATTTTAATCATTTACTCCTTAGTATAGCATATATGTTTTATCAAAATAATTTTAAATTTAAACATCTCCTTCTGGGTATTGCGATTTCGTTGTCAGTAAGTATATTTATTAAATACTAGTGAATAAAAGTACATTTTTAACGTCTTATGTTAACATCGATAGACATGGTCCCTTCATACTACAGCTATGATGTGATTAGGTTGAAGACTCTTCAATATGAATTTGTAATAATCATAACTTCCTAAACTATAAAAACTCAACTAGGTGTTAAGATTAAAAAAAGATAGATAATAATCACCTAGAGGTACGAAAATTTTTATGGGTAATTACATAAATTAAACCTTTGTTTATTTCTTCTAATTTGTGAATTATGCCATAACATAAGTCAACATGTAAGTAGGTTAGTCTGTTTTGTGGTATATATAATCTGACGGTTATGTAGATAATCAGAGAGCAACACTGTTTTAGGTTTTTAATCTATTAAAACAATGCTGAGAAAATTGAAATTGTATTAATTTCTTCTGTAAAAGGTGACGATTGTTTTTCGTGCGTATATATATATTTGTAGGAATTTTTATTACCTCGAATCAGCGAACTTAAGAAGGACCATTTGTCCGTCAAAGTTAATAAAGTAATAAAAACACAAAACGTGACTGTAGAATGTACACTCTATTATTGCAATTTTGTTATTGGCTGTTTGCTTCAGTATATATGGAAACAAAGCAAAAATGCAATAAAAGGTATTGACTAAAACAATATCTTTCTATTATAAAATAAAAAATCCCGACTAATAGAAATCTGTCAAAAGAAGGACTACAATCTATGGAACTGGTTGGAAAAATGCAGAATGCCAGAATGCACTAGAAATATTATAAAACCAACAACCACAATAATTGTTGTTTATAAGTGAAATTCTATACCAATTCAAAGTAGTACAACAAATATTCCTTTGTCCCCGTCGGCAAATTCTATCACAGTCAAGTTCTATTTTTTACTAAACATGTATATTTTATCATTTGCAAAAACTTTCATTCAGGAATTGTAGAACACAATTTCTAAACAAGGTTCTATAAATATAGTGATTGTTTTTGACTTTTTAGTCAAATTATTTGTTTTTAATCATTTTTTACGTGTAACAACTTTTATGATAGGTATTCGTGAACTTATCAATCAATACTAAAAGTCCATTATCAGTACAACTTAGGCTCAATCAGAAATTATTTCTTCTTTTAAAGTATTTGTCATATCTCGTACAGACACTATTGTTTGGAAATTTAGTAAATTTTGCTTAGACAAAATTGTGCCCCTTTAGATATTTTTATAGAAATATATTAGAGGGGTACAAATATGAATCGATCCCATTTTATATTGTAAACTTTGCTCAAAATATATATCTCTTAATTTAATTCATTCTAAATTACGATAGTTTTTATTACTGAAAGCTAGTTGTAGATGTTGCCAAAATAAATAACACTTTTCGAAATTTTTTATTGGTGTCAAAAAAATTGAACACTAGTTCGATTTCAGTTGATTTGAATTGCACCAGATGTGACATAAACAGAAGGATTACTACAAAAAATATATAAAATCACACAGATGTTGATATTCCAAAACTAACATTGTGTAGGTAGGTACTACCATCTTACCTTGGATTAGTTTGGAAAACAGAAATGTTGAAGAAAGAAAATGTTTACAGAGCTAAAATTATATAATTCATGCTTACTGGTTTTAGTCAGTTCCAATCTATTTGTTTCCTATTAAGTGAAAATAAAATTGTTTATAAACTAAATGTAATACTCCTCAACTATTTTTGTTGTATAAATACAGTATAGTTTCTTTAAAACTGTACTTTTAGATTTAGTGAAGACAGTAGCAATATGAGTAAATTATCTGACAAAATCTGGAGAAATATTATCAAGTTATATGTAATACAATTCTAATCCTTTTTTAATTGAGGGAATGAAAATTGACAACCGAGTGTAACAGGTTATATTAATTACATATCTACATTTAGATATTTTAGTTATTTATTTTACAGCCCATAAACATTTTTCTTACAGGAAAGTTTTAATTGTAACAGCATTTACTATATTTAAAATATTGTCAGCGTTAAAGCTCTCATCCGTTCTAACTAAACTTAATTAAACTCTTAGTGATTTTTCAACAACATTCACCAAACAATAGTCAACCACCAGTTGAAAACAGCTGTTAGTGCAAAGTCATATCAAAGCAATGCCGGCCGCTGACCATCGTAGTCAGTAGGACTGGTCGTCTTCTAAGTATACGTTGGCAAAAAATTAGGCAAAGTGTAGGTCATCGTCGAGTTTTTAGGCCAAAAGGCCACAACTACGGTAATCAACGCATAGCTAAGTGCGAAAGCAGTGCATCCAATGTATTCGTGTATCGCCATTGGTCGGACCATCATGATCGGTCATCGGTATTGACCTGATTTAAGTTAGCTCGACATACGTCGCCGTCGATCTCAAGTGATAGTCATTAATTACATGCACTTATGAATGAATGGAATTACTGCAGTTTACTACTATTACATTGTTTTTCGATCTGCTAATGGAAATTGAAAAGTCAGAACCGTCAAATTGCAATTTTAATTAAAGGCAATAAAATAGGAAATTGATATATAACAATACAGTAAATGATTTTTGACACTTATATTAATAGTCATGAAATGCTTTATTAAAGAACAAATTAAATAGCCTCATTTAGGAGTACATTTAATTTAAGTTCGGAATACCTTCGGTTTAAGTCAAATTGATTACTTACTGAATGAATAAATTGCAAAATACAATTCATATCTGATATCTTCTTATAATTGTATACTCTCTTCGAGGTGTCATTCCTTTGCACGCAAGACAATATACATTATATATTATATATAACATATATTGTTTCTGATCACGGAACCTTCATCAGTTGCGCTTCCCACAATTGAATGTCCTCTCGAACACTTCTTTATGTATTTGATACATTTCGTTAAATTTGAAGACGCGAGATGAAAGACCGACTTCTAGGATTTTCGCGATTATAACGAAATGTACCAAATACATAAAGAAGTGTTCGAGAGGACATTCAATTGTGGGAACCGCAACTGATTCCCTGACCAGAAACAATATATGCTATATATAATATATAATGTAAATTGTCTTGCGTACAAAGGAATGACACCTCGAAGAAAATATTCAATATCTCTGACAGGTGAAGTAACCTGAAAATTTTTTACGTCAGAAATCAAATAATACACATTGTCAAATATTTTAATTTACATCTTAGAATTGTGCCTTTTTTATCCAAGTTTCTTAACCATTGACCTAGACCCCGAAACGTTTGGAATATACAGCAATTTTCTTTAAACTGTGGTGTTATTTGCCAAGAAGTTATTAGACACTGAAAATTTTATCGTGACATTCTGTCCTAGGAGTTAAGGGAGAACAGCAATTACACGGAACGGCTCCAGATTCGGAACCTCTGTGTGCTAATTCTCTCGAAAATCCTAGATGTCGGTCTTACATCTCGCGTCTTCAAATTCTTATAATTGTGCTTAAATTTTGTAGTACTTAAACATAGTTTGATAGGTGTGCTTTAATCCATCTATTCAATTCAAATTGTTGATACATGATAAAACAAGTCGGTAGGAGTGCTTTTATTAATTTAAAAAGAACTAAAAAGTTATTAGTAAGTTTATTTTAATAAGAGATGTTAATAAGAGATGTGCAGATTTCTTCATCCTGAAATTTTTGTATATAATTACTTCCTTATACTTCGTATATAAGGAATCCAAAATCTATAGGTTTACATCGTTTTATTTTCCACTTACTATTGCCAGCTGGCTTCATTATCGGATTAACTCAATGACGCCATGATATTGCAAATTGCATTTTTTTCAGATTTACATACACATGAAAATTTCAGCTCTATTCACTAGGAAGAAACTGGCCGAATTAAACTTGTATACAGGACTATTAGGGAATAATGAATGAAGAAACTCAGCGTGGCACAAAGAGCCATGGAACCCGAACTGTTAGACATTTACATATCACAGAAGAAACACCTTGATAAGAAATTGAAATGGTACTACCGGCCAAGAGACAAGGATAAAAAGTGGAGTGCACAATCCAGAACAATATATCTAGCTAAATACTTTTATGTAATGGGGGTTGTCTAACTCTGAAGTTTTTATTTTGTGATAAATAATTTTAGTATTTTAGTTACTCTTTAGGCAACGTACATCACATAACCGGAGAAATATTAAGTCGTTACAGCAGAAAACGTTGGTAACTGTGCAATTCTTATTTCTTTGGTTATGATCGATATAATAAATAGTGTTTTCTGTATAATTTATAATATCATCATGCTCAGCTATATTCAATCAGTATTTCATGGCGTAGCCTCTCTAACATATTCGTTTTTCAGTTCTTTCCATATTGTTCTATTCTTAGCTTTTTGGGACCATGTTATGCCTGCGGTCTTTCTAATGTCATAGTCCCATCTTATTTCCTTTGTCTTTTAACACCCCTGGGATATCATTTAGTAATTTTTGTTGTCCACCATTGCTATTTCACGAATTTTATTCTGTGGATTACATCTATTGCTTGAGTCTTATTTCGTATCCACTCTATTATTTTTTGGCCTCTTCTTGTTATTCCTAGCATACATCCTTGGATAGACCTTTGTGTACCTTGGAGTTTATGTGTAATTTCCGTTTTCAGAGTTTCGCAGCCGTACGTCAACACTGGTAAAATACATTGATCAAACACTTTATTCTTGAGTATTTGAAGATGATTGAATTTCTTCCTAATGTCGTCCATGCAAATTTGAACCGTCTATTTATTTCTGGTAGTACCGAACCAGTTATGTGTATTAATTGACCCAGGTATACATATTCTTCTACTACTTCTAGGTTTGTTTTATCTATTGTAACATCTTAAGTGTCTACCAATTCGTTGTACATAATTTTCGTTTTCTTGATGTTCATTTCGTTACTGCAGTGTTAAGTTGTGTGATTTTTTCTTGCAGTTCCTCTGAATTTTTGAACGCAAGAAAATATATACGTACAAAACCACGAAGAGTATTCAATATGTCTGACAGCTGAAGTAACCTGAAAAATTTTATTGTGACATTCTAACCTAGGAGTTACGGATAACAGCCATTATATGGAACGGCTCCAGATTCGGAGCCTCTATGTGCTAGTTTCCCCGAAAATCCTAGATGTCGGTCTTTACATCTCGCCTCTACCTACAAACTAGGACAATGTTATCCTCAAATCTCAGATGATTGAGATATTCTCCGTCTATAATTAATCCTTTGTTATTCTAGTCTAACTTCCGAAAGATACTTTCTAACGCTGCTGTGAATAGGTTTGGTGATATTGCGTCGCTTTGTCTGATTCTTCTGTTATAGGAAATTCAGGGCTGCCTTCGAATATTCTATTTTTGGCTTTGGCTTCCCTGAATATATTGGCTAATGTTTCTATATATATGGCTTATCTACACCTTGTTCACTTCGAGCATTGATGACTGCCTTCGGGTAGTTGGTGTCGGACGCTTTCTCGAAGTCAGTGAAGGCTAAGGCAAGTGGTATTTGATATTCCTTGGTTCGACTGATAACTTCCCTAAGAGTATGTATGTGATCAATGGTGCTGAAGCCACTGCAGAATCCGGTTTGCTCTCGTGGTTGAGCAGAGTCTAGTGTATTTTGTATTCTGTTCTGTATGATATTAGTGAATACCTTGTACACCACCAAATAGAAGACTTATCGGTCTGTAGTTTCGAGTGTCTTCTTTACTACCTTTCTTATGGATTAATACTATGACGGCGCTATTTCATTGTACTGGAATCCGTCTTGTTCTAAGGCAGTATGTATATATTTTTACCGTTTCCAAATTTGTCTATCAGCATATTTTAGGAGTTCAGCCATTATTCCATCGTTGCCAGCAGTCTTGCCATTTTTCATTTTCTTAATTGCTGACTCTACTTCTTCCACGAGTACTTCTGATATTTCTTGATACTCAGTTCTCTAGTGACACTTGAAATGCATGACTTAATAATAAATGCTGCCCTTTGAGTAACGATTATATTCTTAGTCAACAACAAATCTGTGTTTAAAAGGGATCTAATTTTTTTCAGCAATACGCTTTGTTTTAGAATATTAGAAAATGTCACATCCATTACGCGAGATGGGTGACAACTGCGTGCGAAAACAAATGAATGAAAAATGTAACAACGCAGAATTGTTAAAATCGCACAAATTTATTTTCCAGTAAGGAGACCATGATCGCTGTTCAATAGTTTGCGACTGTGATATTTCACGAAACTTCAAACATCGAGTTTACACAGGAAATAGAAATGTCAAAGAAAATTTGGTATTCACTTTGAGAAATTATACACTTTCAAAGACACTAACTACATTGTGTCGTAGATATAGTGACTTATTGTTTAGTCAGCTATTAAACTAACTAAAATCATTATATTTAATAACATACATTTCTTTAATGCAAAAAAGAATGCCGGAATGTTATATTTTAATGTTGACTCAAAAATATCGATCACATACATAATTTTCTTGTTATATTCTATTAATATCTAGGAGATGAAAAAAAGTTAGCCGAAGAACTTTTACCGTTTTTAAAGTAAATTCCACCAATTATTTTAAATTATTACTATACTCATCTTTTGTCAAAATTACAACTCAAAACTGACTCGACTGTGGATTCTTCTTTCGTATCTGTTTTGATGAATATTCACACTTTCCCTTTGAATAGATCAATCTATCAAGAATTATTCATATGTGATCTCATTCACAAATAATTCTAGCGATTTCCCAAGGTTTTTATAATATCCTTATGTCCCCAGTGCACAAATTCGTAACATTATTCTTCCTCAGCTTTTTTAATACAATACCACTCTATCTACTGCGTTAGAATCTAATGTTTTGAATTATACTGATACTCTATGATTCGCTGGACATGAATATCTATATAATCTATGATTGAACTTTCAGCTACAAAGCATTTAGTTAACTTGTCGGCTAATAATAATAGAAAATTTAATGAAATATTTTTACCTTTCGGAAAAACAATTATGAAAATGCTTAGCTTTAGCGACTGTGTTGCCTTATTATTTGCTATATTTCTCTCAAAATTATTTTTATGTATATTTGCAAATAGAACAATACAACATAATTTTCTCGAAAATTAATATTATAAAAGTAGATATGTGCTATTTTCCCCAAAAATAAATTTTAATTTAAATAAATACAAAAAAGTAAAAAATATAGGAGGTTCTATATCGATAACAGTTGTATTATAATGCAGAAATTATCAATTTATATTCCTTTTCACCACTAATCACATTACTACTATCTCATACATATAGTAAAAAATTAAAGTTATCTCACTCATTTTCTTAAATTTTTCATTTACTGATTACCAATTCTAAATTTAGAGTATATTTAAGTTTGAGTGCTACATATGTTTTGAAAACAAATATATTTTTGCGTACACCATAAAAAAGCAACTCCAACTAACTCCTAACCAATATGAATGGGCCTATACTACTGCTCCATTCCCGGAAAAGTTGGTAAACAAACAATTCCTCGTGAGTTGAATGCCCTCCGCGTCGAAATATTCGGAGAAACGAGACAGAGATAGGCCATGAATGCGGAAGGTCCGGGTTTGACCCCACATGACCTGGCCCAACACTTTCCATGGTAACCGTCATGCAAGTTGGAAAATTCGATCGATTTTCCCGGCAAATGGCCCTTGTGTACTCCTTGTTCCAGACCGTGGATGTCGTGTGTCAAAAATTTCCACGAGGATTACTAACCTCTGTTAAGCTGTTTATATCAACGAAATTACGAGGCAACGTTCTGACTTTCAGCTGGAAAACAACAAAAGAAAATTTTGCATTTCACAATCGGGCTATACAAAGGCTTACATAAAGCTGTGAAATTAATTCTATGAAATTGGGACAACGGTTGCTCGATTACTAATGCATTTATATTTTTATTTCATTTATTACTCTACTGTACAAGTCATTAATCCAACAAAATTTAAAAAAACATTTTACAAACTAAATAATGATAATATCGTACTTCCTAGTAGACCAGCTTAGTGAACTTTAATGATTTCGAAAACCTTAAGTTTAAATAAAGATGAGGTATGATTTAATTTTATAATTATGAATTTTTAATAAATTATAGTCATAATTTATAATTAAGAACAAAAGTAAGTTTTTTATTTGTTCACATATGAATTGTTATAATAAAATATACTACCATACTTCAAACAAAATGCAGTTATATTAGAGAATATCATATTTACAAAAAAATGACACCATAATATTTCTTGAATATTTAAAAAAATACAAACCAAAAATAACCATTATAAAAAGTATAATAAAGTAAAAATTAAGAACTTGAATAATATGTGCAATAAATATGTAATAAAAAAGAATGACAATTTGTAAAATAAAAAAAAATATATATTCTAAGGATGTTGACGCTTAACATATAAATGTACCCTTCAACATGTCATTATCTATATATAAATAGGCAAAGATAAAACGATTAGGTATCATTTTCTCCTCTGTCTCTCAACCGATTTTGTTCATTTTTGTTTTGTTTAGTAGCTATTGACGATCTTCAGTGCAGAATAGTAATATTAATTTATAATATTGGTTCATTCATTAAATAAAATATAATAAAAATTCATTATTTACGTTCATAATGTCAACGCCAAACAACTGACAGTGCCGCCGCCGCCAGACGGTCAAAACATTGAGTAATTATATATGGAGAGGGCAATCGTTATATTTTTAGAACATGTACTTCTGAAAGCGGCATGCAAGAATTGTTATTGTTTAGTGGTAAAATAGTCAATGTAGTAGATCAGTATTGATTTTTCGGACGCGTTGCAGTAACTTTCATATTAAATATTCTGTTTTTAATGGGAATTTAATTATTTGATTAATATTTGATTATTATCACAACCTTCCCTATAAATTGTTATTTTTTGTATTGGTATAGCTGTGTTGCGCTGTGGTTCTCAAGCTGTTTTCAGACTATCTTTAAAATTATTCAAAATACAACCCGTATTAGAAAAGTAAAGTAAATGTTCAAACGTTTCTCTTAAAAATTGTATGGGTAAATTTTTAACTTAAAAATATAACAAAATTTGAAAACAAAATTTAAAGCATGTTTAGTAAAATATCTGATCATGATGCCAAATTTCCTCCACAATAAATCTTTAGAAATTGAAATAAAACAATTACATACTTTTATAAGCTTAACTTTTGAAATTTGTATGCTACCTCTTAAAGTTTTTCAATGGGGGCCATTGACTTTAGCGGTGAAAAGTGATTTTGGATCCGCAAACTTTTGTATTTTTCTATCTTTGAATACATCATAAATTTACGGCTCTAGAGTTTAACGGAAAATAAATTCTGTTATTGGTATAATTATGATACATTAAAATTTCCAAAGTAAAGTATTGGAAATTAAATGATTTTTTAACCTTATGTAACAAACTAAAACTGTTTCAGTATGTGTGGTACACATAATTGTTTCTTATATGTAAAGCTAAAAATAGAATGGAGTACAGGAATGAAATTACATCTGAGAATAATTCAGAATGAACTAGAAACAACAACCTTGGAATTAAGAAAATCTGTTTTGACAACTCATATATCACCCATTTTTTCATTTATAAACTTTCAATACTGTAGAATATAATCCGTAATGTATTCATATGATAAAAAAACATTATTCATTGTGCCTGAAAGCACTAATTCAGTAATGTTTAAAATTTATTTATTTATTGTCGAACTAAAACCGCTGTCTTTTGAATTAAAGCAAAATAATTAGAAGATTTTTTTATATTCACTAACCTAATAACTAATTTTCTCCAGCAATTCTCTTACTCCCCATAACTCAGTTAAGTCTTAACAAATTCCATGCCGTCTTCGATTCGATTGTAACTAGTGAACGGCATCAAAACAAAATAAAAGTGAAATTCACAAAAATCAATACGAGGTCGACGAACTCCATCGGCGTTTCAACCCGGAAAATCCCGGATCTTCTGGAAAACCTATTACGAATTTCCCACCAGCTAGGCTATAACGACGGACTGTTTGATTTATTGTTGCTCTATGGTGAATTGTTAAAAGCTTTTGGGAAATGAAACTACAAAAAAGTGAATATAAAATGACCCTTTGTACAAATAATAAAAAAACATAACAATTTAAACCAATATTGAATTTATTTTTTTGTCAGTTTCATAAAAACTAATAATGGTGTTATACCAGGATTGCTGTAAAATTTACAAAAAATTGAACATTCTTTAAAAATATTAAAGCTCGAAATCTGTCACGCATAATTACATGTGATATATAATTACTGTAGTATTATTTGTATATAAATCACCACCCCACATAAAAGATTCTATGATTTTTGCTGTTGAATGTGATGGACAGTATGTTTGGTGTATCCGCTGCTATATAAATTGTTTTAAATTTAATGTGATATCTTTGATAAAATAAAATATTAATAATTTGTATTAGGCACAATGTATTGGTATTTTTTTACTAAATCTATTTTTCCTATCCCTGACTAGTATGGGATTACACTTATTCGAAACAATACCTCTCAACATTTATTGCTTAATACATTGGAAAGTTTTGCTCCATTAAGCCAATAACTTACGCACTTTGCCCTTGTAAAGTTTTATCACATATTAGACCGGGAGATCTGAATTAGAAGTTCAACCACGATTTTCTGAGTCCTGCCTTCTGGAGTACTGAAAGGTTCTATGAGGTACTTACAATTCACGGAAAAATTTCCTAGGAGATTTTTCTGTGAAAATTAGATTTTCCTAAACAAAGAAAATTAGGTGCTGCAACGATTTTCTGAGTACTGCCATGTTCTGCCAACTAAATTAATCAAACATATTTATACCGATAGGACTAAAAAAACTTGGCATGACGCCTCCTAGGGGATAAATGAATTTTCACCAGAAATGTCCCTGGCAAGAGCTATGCCATTTGTTTTGTTGGTCATTTCGATATAAATTTGTTTGATTAATTTAGTTGGCAGAACTCAGAAAATCACTCAAAAATAAATATTTTTTACATGCTTTCAACCGTTAGACCCATTACTACTATCCTGCCAAAAGAAGTTTTTTGGTAAAATCGATGGTAACCTATCGTTTTATTAACATGGCAGTACTCAGGAAATCGTCACAGCACTTACTTTTTTTTGTATTGAAAAATCTAATTTTTACAAAAAAATCCCCTAGGAAACTCTAGGATTTTTCCATGAATTGTAAGTACCTCATAGAACCTTTCAGTACCTTTCTATGGCATGTTACCCTTTTTGACATCCCCAAGTTTTTTATATGCATTAATATTCTTAACTTAGAGCTGTTACTTCTCTTTGTTTTTTTTTGGAAGTAACACAACGTACGGAGCAACAATTTGTATTTTAACAAATCCAAGAGTTTCAAAATATTATTCTGACTTCGTTGTCAGTGGCACTAAAATCTAAACGTTTTATAATTTTATTCTTTCTTTAACCCATCCAATAATTTTTAGCTGTGCAAAGCCGATCGCACGTACAATATTTAAAATTTAGTCTCGGTACACTATGATTCGTTTTTTGGAAGGAATCAATAAAAATGAGATGAGTTTCAAGGATTGGTGCATGTCGTTACTTATCCATTAGTAACGCCTACCAGCTTGGGTCCTGAATGTCGCGATGGTCTTGCTCTTTTAGTACTTTTAGAATTAGTCCATACAACATACCAGTTGAACTCGTCACACCTACACCCCTGTAGTTTTTACATTTCTTTCTGTATCATTTTTTATTATAACGGTGTGTTCCATGTAGAACTTCTATATTTTGTAATTTAATGTGCTTGATTACGCAATTGGCATTCCTCCTGGACCAAAACCTTGTTTGTTTTTCATATGACATTGGTTTCACTTTTAGTTAATATTATTTAAATATTTACATGGAAATAAATTGCACAATTAATATAAAAACACATTTTTTATGTATTAATTTCTGCTAAAAAACATTATTATCATGTTAATTTGCAAATTATGACAATATTTATTAGTCATAATTTTCAAAATAAATATCACATTTTATGACTAATAGTTATAAATAATATAAATACCTTACATCATAAAACAGTGTTTTAAAGTCGCCCTACATTGTTCTACTTATATATTTTCTAACTGTGTAGTATTTTAAGGAAGATATGTCCTATGACACATATTAACGATTTATCTTAGAACAGTGAAACAATACAACACATTTAAGAAAACAATAACTAGTGATTAACCCATTGCTTGCATTACGAGATGCATGACGTCACTTTACATATGCACATTATCTGCAATATTCGAACCACGTACATGACACCACAGCAATGGAAAAATTCTGGGGGTACAATTAAAAAAGTAAAAATAAAATAGGTATTTAACACATCTTGTAAAACAGAACTGAATGGTTTCTCTCAGGCTCGAAAAAAAATTGATATATCAATGGATATCATGTTATGATCAAAATCAGGAGCGTTATAGGGCGTAATGGTATATTTTTGCTATTTTGTCAAGTCCAGTGGATTAAAATGCTATTGGATTGACAGTACTGATAATAAACCAATAGATAGAAAAGGTATCCCTCTATTTTTAGTCAACAGTAATAATTATTGTATCCTGGTAAACATTTAAAATCCGACTGGCAAAACGCTTCAGTAGTGTAAACTCAAACATGTCAGCCACCTTCCATGTAACTTTGCTTCCAAAAAATTTATATCAGTATATTATCACCAGTAACCAGCATTAGCCTGATCATCCACTGGAAAACCGCTCTCAGGTCACTAAATAGTTAGTGGTTTACGGCCGTATACGTCCGGATTATCCCCAGACAGAAAAATATATTGAACCATGACCGAATGCAGACAAATCCGATTAAAACGGGATTAGGTGGACCAGATAATCTAATGGTAATGTTGGTATGAACCTTGGCTTTCTCAGAATATTTTATCTAGGTTTATTTGCACATCTCTCATGAAATGCACAGTAATGTATGTCATTTATATAAGTAGTGAACAAAACGTAGAAACGTACACTTTTGTTTGATGTATCACCATCTATGTTTGTCATGTGGTACCTGTCATTTTTAGTTAAAACATCTGTGTCTTGCACACTGCATGATTTTAATATATGATCAGACGACTACAATTCACAGGCTCGAAGGCTCATTTCAAATCAAAAAACAGGTTACAATAGTTTTTCCCATGTTTAATTCCTCCCCCAGTTTGCACGTACCAATTGCACCTCTATCTCACAGGAGTGCTTTTCTCTATAACAATATTTTTCGGCATACAGCAACGGATTGCCTTAAAAGTAAGTTTGTAATACAATTCCGCTATTGTTAATATTGCAGGCTTACAGTATTCCAAATGAACATGACAAGGTACTATTATACTCATTTTTAAATTGTTGGAACTAGACCCCACATTTGTACATTTTTATTTAAAATTAAGAAGTTTTCCAATACTTGTAACAACAATTTATTTTTATTCGAGAGCAAGTGGAACTTCCTCAAAATAAAATTCTTAATGCGGGATGGAAAATATCCCAGAAGGAACAGTTAACTAGTTTGGTTGCATTTTAGATAATATAGAATAAATGGTTTTACCGAAGATAATTTATAATAAGGGTTCAACTTTCGAGTTTCATACAGACTCTAACACGCCATCAGTATTTGTTCAGTATTTAACATTTTGACTTCTAACGTGTTTGCGGATGCCTTTTGCAATAACTACGAGTATTATCGCACAGCGTCAATCTTTTGCACACTTTGGAAGTTTTTTGAAATACACATTTTTCATGAGTCATTACGTTTAGCATAAAACTTCAAATAGAAGTCATGTTGCCTTAATTTCAAAATCGACAGATCGACTTAGACGGATAACTACTACTTAACATAAAAAACTTTTTCACACCCCATATAGAAGGCATGCGTACCCTTACGTGTATCTTTGTTCCAACGGAATACTTGATTCAACCTCAAATTGAATATTTAATTGAATTTTCCGTCCACCACCGTGTTCTTGGTCTGCCAACACTTCTGCGTCCTGCAAGATTATAATAAGCATTTTTTGGATATTCGCTCTGGGGACATCCTCATTACATGTTCTTTCAATCTATTCTTCTAGTTTCTTGTTAATTTAGTTATTTGTTATATCATCAGTTATTCTCTGATGTCTTCATGTTGTCTAAACGTGTGCAACCCTTTACCGATCTTAAATATTTTATTTATGATGTCTCTAGTTGGCTGTGGTCTTGTTTTCTTGGCCCCCACGTTTCCGATCCATATAATAGCATAGGGATTGCCATAACATTGTAAAATTTTATCTGTGTTTCTTTTAACGTCGTTCTCTTAGGTTTATTCTGTTTGAGATATCTTGATCTGCTTCGTATACGATGTCGTATCCTAAATATCTGACTTGTTACACCTGCTCTAAGGTGTAATCATCAATGTTTATTCTAATCGGATCTTTTCCCAGAAACAGAAAGAACATAGTCTTCGTTTTCTCTATAGATATTTTCAGAATAAAATCCGCAGATATCAACTGTAACTTATGTACTGCCAGTTGTAATACTTTTTCTGTATTTAAAACTTGATCATAAGCAAATAACATTGTATTTACAAAAAAAATTCTCTCACAAGGTAGGATAGCGTAAAAGATCATCATCACTGTCTAACACCTTGGTTTGTCCTTGTTTCTTTAGTAATATCTTTACCAATGTCAATAATAATTTTAGTGTTTAAGTACAAGTTTTGTATTACACTTATTAACTAAATAGCATACCCTCGTTTCTCCATTATATGTCAAAGTTTACCTCGGTGAATTCGATCGAAGCCTTTCTTGTAGTCTATGAAGGCTAGGTGTATCTCTAGATTGAATTTTCTGCGTTCTGAATTATTTGCTTTAGATTGAAGACCTTCCTTTACGGAAGCCCATCTGTTCTTCTAACAATATAACGTCTGAGATAGTTTGAAGCCTCTGGTTAACAATTTTACTATACAGTTTATAAGCAGCATTTAGAAAACTAATTCCTCTATAATTCTCTGCTGTATTTCGTTTTCCTTTTTTGAACAATAAGTAACGTTAGCGAGTCTCTATTCATCTGGGATATGAATATTTATCCAGCACATATTAAATGAATGTAGCAATCGTAGGGATAGGAAAATGCAACCATATTTTTTAAGTTCAAAGTTAATAAATACCATTTGGGCCAGGCACTGTTCTGTTCCTTATTTTTCTCAATGCATTTTGTATCTAATTTCTCTTCTTTTTAATTACTTAGATTTTATTTTTACTAAATTCAGCCAATACATATATTTTGCTAATAAAATAGATGTATTAAAAATCGGTACAGTTGATAAGTTCTGCAGTTCGAACCTCAAATACAGCAAAATGAGACTGAATCATCATTTCTTAGAATCCAGCAAAACTATTTTTTTAACTTGTTCTAAGTAGGAAGATATATCGAAACTTTCTAAAACCCTTCAATAATGTACTTAAATTCTGGGTTATTTCTATGCAAAATATGATATTAATATTTTCTTTTTTTAATTAATTCCTTAAAATCCAAAACCGAAAGCAATTAGCCGGCTCATTTTGTTTATTATCATCGGCGTTCCCTATGTTCGTCGTTATCATATTGTCATTATAGTACGCCATGCACTAGGCCAGGTATTCGATTCTGTACAGTTCTGAGCAGCCTCAAGCCAGTTGAAATATAGTGCGGTGCACTACATACCAGATCGCGATCGGCGGTGCACTTTAGAGAGTGTTGTGCTAGGTCGGGCGTCGGGACGCTCCAACAACAGCGTCCTACTGATATACACTGGTGCATTTCCGAGCGCGCCAAATTTCGCATAGCCGCCGTCGCGACACTTTTGTGTTCGCCGTTCGCAATTTTTTTCTCTTCAAACGAAGGTGTGTAGAAAAAAAATGATAATGATCCTTGATGTGTATACGACATAGACATGAGGGCAACGTGTTAAGAGTTTTTCTGAAAAACATGTGCGCTTAGAGATAACCTTGATATTCAGTTAAACTAGCAAATGGTGAATTCGAACGTAGTTCGTGAATATGAATTACTGAAGTGTCTAAAAAAGCATTTAAAAGTTCCTTAACAGTTGAAATAATGATTTGTAAACCGTAAAAAAATATATTTAAATTACTACATTTTTTTTTTAAAAACAAGTTGAATTAAGGGAAAAAATAAAAATCTCCGTGCATTTAGTGAAACGCATCGAACTCAATGATACTAAAATTAGTACCGTTTTTGTCAAGCTAGCAAGTATCCCCATCTCAAAAGGTATCGACAAGAAAAGTGTTGTAAACTTCACCTTGATTTAAAATATTAATGTCGACATATATGAATTGAAACAAACATTCAAATAATAAGAATGGTTAGTTATAGTTCATAGTAATGCTAAATAATATTAAATGTCATTGAATAAATTTAAAGTAATAAAAATAACCACAAACACTGTCTTCCAAAAACCTGATCTTCATATTGTCACCTTAACAGCTTTTAATGATGAGAGTGTTACCCTTCAACATGAAAGAATGAAAAAAATTGCGGGGTGTAAAATGCACGTGTTGAGCACATGGGGGAATAATTGCTTGTGGGGAATCATATGCATTTTTCCTGTTAACCCGCTTTTCACGCTAAAGTGTTTTAATTATGCAAAAGAACATGCAGGAATGACAATGTCACTTTACTTCTGCTTGATGAAGCATTGCTGGCATCGACAATGTTTTATAACTAGAAAACATGATCCATAAAGAACTGTAATAATCAATCAAAGAGTTGTGCATTTTGAAAACTTTCCAAATATTTCAAGCATTATTTTGTCATTCTAACATATTTAACGAATCTGTTGGAGCTATAATTGATAACAAGTCTCCCAGTTTCTTATAAAATAGTTGTCCCATATTTCAGGGTTCTGTTGTCCCTAAAAATGTTTAGTTTCAACATAACAATATTCTTATATGTTTAATTTCTGGATTGTAGGAAAGTATTATATTATTGTACTTACTATTAATCTGCATATTTTAAAAAATTTAAGTTTCAATTACCCTCATTATCTTCTTTGCTTTTGTGTAGAGATATAAATAACTACATGAACCACAAATTTTAAAAATTATGTCAGTATGTTTTGAAGTTGATTTTTTTGCATTAGGCAAACAGTTAGTTAATTAGTTTGTCAATATGTATATTTTTCTTTTGATTATAAAAGCCCATAAAAAATATCAAAGAGTAGGAACCATAAAAATACAAAAAAATTATATTACCTAAAAAAGTATTAAATAACAGTATTAAATTTATCAATAGATATATAATTTTATATTTTTTATTTGGTGGTTTATTACTTATTAAGTAATTAATTTCTTGACCAAAACTATGTATTTTCTGTAATTTCATCCTTAATATTATCTTTAAGACTTGCTTTGGTAATTTTGTAGTTTATAAGCCCCATTGGTAACTCAGGTAGTAAAATGTATATATATATATATATATATATATATATATATATATATATAACTATTATTTTATACTATTCTTTGGTCTCATTTCAAGTTTCCACTCATTTTCATTACTTAGTAATGTTCTTATTTAAACAGTGACATAATTCCCGTTGACCGCATAATTTCCTTCTCTATAATTTCGATTTATCTAAATCGTAATTTATGCTGACCTATGTCAAACAAACGTCATACTAGTTTTATAATTTTAAATAAACACAATCGTTTCGGTTGTTCTAACGATTATTGTTAAATGTTTGAAAACCTGAATTGTGGGTGAAATTAATATTTAAGTAAATTTTCGATTACAAAACCGCCAAAAAAACTGCGGAAAATATCCGAGTGATAATGAAATTCTTATTGATTTGTCTATTTTTAGCCGTCAAAATCAGTTTCACTATCACATCGTCTATGCACATGCACTTTTGCAGTTGTGCGATGCAGACCCGAGAAAAACAACGCTCCTAACCTGAATATTATTCGCAACAGCAATTACTAAAAGTCTTTAGTGGTATTTTTTTAAATGTGTTATATTTCGACAAAAGTGAAAATTCAAAATGGCGGTCGACCCGTTACGGCCGATCAGCGTCGCTAGATGAACAGAACGGAATAATTCAAAAATTTTCTTCAAAATTCATCAGAAAAGGTAATCAGTTTATTCAATTTCTTACTTAGATCAATTTCGCCTTTCATTATTCCTTATTTTTTCAAAAACTAGTTGCCTTGAGATTCTTGAACTTTGACCTTTATCCGCCGAATTTCGATGAACATTTTTTCAAAAACAGAGAATTTTGTCATGGATTTTTTTTATTATTTAGCTATAAAAAGTGACCTGTACTGTTCTCTTGCTACATTTGACCACCTTTATGCTGTTTCAGCATTGTTTCTAGAAAAAAGTGAATCTCAAGTTCAAGGCAAGGTGAAAATGTCTACTACTTGGTTGTTGATATTAATAGATAATTGTTTATTTATGCCGGGACGATGAGAAAGTCAGTATTTTTCCTTTACGCAACCCGGGTGACTTGTGAGTTTTTTAAAACTTATGAAGGAGTTATCTAAAATATTGGTGTTGCAGGATTTTTATCGATTTTTCCTCCTTAACCTATTTCTTATATCACTAACAGAATTATTGGTCTATAGCTGAATTACCAAATTTATCTTTCTAATTTCCTTCAACAGCACTTTCGTTAATGAGTGATCAATATGTGATCTGTGTCGTATGCTGCAGATTTCATCCCAATTTATTTCAATGTCATGGTAAATCCTTGATGAGACTTATTACTACATGTAGCTTACTTTTTATATTTTTCTGCTGCACGACCAGAATGTATTGTCATTAGTTGTAATTAATGTCATTCTACTAGATTTAATTTTGTATAATCATATATATGATATGCTTCATTTTTTAAATAACCAGTAAGGCCACTATTTCTTTTGGGCTTGAATTGTATTTAAAATATACCTTTTTCTTTGTTCTATCTGCAAAGAATCTAATTCAAGTGTACCTAACTTATATGTTTTCGTTGCTGAACATTAATAATTAATTCGATAACTTTTACATTCTTTATGAAATTTAATTGTAATTTATTATTATAAAATATTACACATGCAAGTATTTTTTTAAATTCTATAGAATTGTGACAAATATATTTAAATTATTTTTATTATTAAATTATTTCACTTTAGTACCATAATAAATAACTACTCACTTATTTCCTTTACATGATAAACTGTTGGTGTTTAGAAATCTTTATTTAGCACTTTAATCAAATGCATTTAGATTTTAATACTTTACTTGTAATTTTCTGCCATAAATTGTATTATAACATAACTATCGATGCCATCGATGTGAAATGGGCCTGCAGAAGGTGAGTTTCTCCACAAAATCGACATTCACCTCTTGTTGTTCAATGATATATTTAGTGAACCCTCTTTTTACACATGGGCTCATGTCAGTTATTTCGAATAACAGAATAAGAAGAACAGAACAGAATAACAGAACCAAAAGTTTACAGTTTTGAACAATTGTATAGTTGTAATAATACTTTCGCAGTTTTGACTTCCATCAACATGTCTCTCACAATTATTCCTCTATTGAATCATTACAGCCAAATGGGTTTCTTTCTGTAACAACCACTCCACATTACAAATATAATGGTAGTCATCTGTATTCCATTTATTTTACAACTTTCAGTTGTCTTGGCTCTGCTGACGTCAAATCTTTCTAGTATTAATTGTAAGCCACTCGTAATGTCGTATCTTATACTTGTACCTGTGAAGTATTGAAATTTCTTTGATTTAGAAAATTAAATTAAAATTCTACTTTAGAAGTTACCACCTTAGTAATTATTTTTCTTTGTTTGGGTTATACCATATATAAATCATAATACAAATAAAAACCCTTTCTTGGTCAGTTTGCTTGCTTCAATGAAAAGTAAATTTGAAAAACATGGGTCTTTTGCTGAAGATGATTTCAATAACGTACCAAGGACCAATTGAAAGTAACTATTACCAGGAATATGTTCGGTTTGAAAGATCAGAAATCACTATATGCTTTGTAATAACTAATGCTCAAATTTGTAAATTTATCTGGATGGCGGATGAAGCTTTTCATGATGCAAGTACTCATGCTTGTATAGGTCAGTAAAAGTAGGCATACAGTCGAATTTTCCTACATTTATGGTTCACTCTCACCCTTTGCGGCGACCCAGGATCTGGATTTGCACTTCAGAAAATCACTGAGGACACTTCCAGCTCCCTTGCCATCCACCCCCTGAGAATTAACTCAGGTGCACACGCTAACGAAGTTTTCTTTCTGCATAATCGCTCTCTTCTTGTTGGGATATGTTGGCTTTGGTTTCTTTCCGTTGCCTTACCTTAATGGTAATGGTAATGATATATAGCGTATTCTACCTTTCTGTGGGCGTGCACGTTATCTTCGATTTTTGGTGGGTGTGTGTTCTTCGCGTCTTGTCTTTGCTTGGTACGGTGGGTTCCCCCCCCCCGGGTCCCCTTATTGTCTCCTGAAATATAGAATATTATGTACTACATTTTATACTCACCTGTCTTCTACCTCTGGGCTTCTTCGTTATCTTCTAATTTATGGTTCAAAAAGATGTTTAAAGAGAGAAAAAAGTGTTTCCTCTCCACAATTCTCGTTAACGTTCCTTATTGTACGTTGAAAATGGTTGAAGCACACCTGACCAAACACTTATTCAATGCCTGCTTTGAAATGAGGCAGAAGTATAAACTAAACTGAAGAAAAGAGTCATTATAAATAATGTTTAAATTCTGACCATTATGACCTAAATTATTAATTTAGGTGTGTATATTATATTTACTCACTTGTAGGACAGTCATTAACTATATAGAGCCCTTGGCCGTATATCTCATAGAGTGGTAAAATGAGAAACGTTTATTGTGAATTCAAAATTGTGGACATTATAATAAATTTAAATATTAATCCATAATTTATTTAAAAGTTCCTGCTTGAGATTCCGTTATGTGTTTCCTCAGATCTCTGTTTAGAAACTTCTGCTTCTTGAAGTGGTTAAGTAGCCTTTAAGAAGCAGTCGAGCTTCAGGCAGGAGGGCGGGGGATTTCGTACGAAATTTCGAAAACACTATATTTTCTGGGTTGTTGTATGAAAAATAGTTAATTTTCGCATTCAACTCCAAAAATGATTATATATCAAGTTTGCGGACTTAAAAATTCTTCTCACATTGCCCCTCCCTAGTCCCGTCCCTGGTATATGTAGCAATATGATGACAAATGTATCATTGAAATATATACATTCTTTTTGGGTTCTTCGTTAAGAAAAATTTACACGTAGGTTTTATTTTTTGTTTTGGCAGTATACAAATGTTTCTTAATTGATGAATTTGAGGAAGAATAAGAATCGTGCAGCTAAATTTATATCCTTAAACTGAGTGAACACACACAAATATTTTTCGTCAGCAACTATTGTCATAATACATGCAATGAGATAATTTCTCCCGACCTCGTATGAAGTTATCGTAATAATTATTATCGCGGTTTTATAACTTAACATTGAACATTTTGAAGATCAGTGCCAATGTAAAGGACAGAGATACGGAAACGCATTAGTTAAAAGAGACTATTCGCAAATCTGACGTCGCCTGCATATATGCAATGCAACCTTGCACTAATATTAGTTCGTACTAAACTTTTGTATAGTGGGGGCCACTATTGGGAGTCTAATTTGAATTACTAGCCAAGGCGAGACATGGGAATTAATAAAAAAATGTTTAATGGCCAACGTATGGGTTCGGCACTGAAAAAACACATGGAAACTGCTCAGAATATAAAATTATTTTGAAGGAAATATAGCACAAACAATCATTAAATAAAGATGTTTTCACTGACAGCTCAAAACTAATGGATATGCGGCCTCGGAAGTAAATTGTAAATAATAATTCAATTCATTTTACTGATTTCAAAGATTTAAAATAATAACGTAGAACTAATAGTAACACAATTTAATACTTTTAATTAGTAAAAAATATGTACTACTATAACTAAATGCTCGACATTACTTAGTTAACCTCATTCTCCTCATGCTGACTAGAAACAATGGCTTGTAAATGTGCTTGATAAAATGTTTCGAACATTTTAAAGGCCCTTATCGAACGTCAATCAAAGACCAGAATAGGTAATATGTAAAATAAGTTCATTATATCGTATTAGTTTCCCATATTTTTTATTTAGATTCCCAGTCATTTATGAGTGATTATGACTTACAAATTGTATAATTTTTTTCTACGTTAGGCACTATTAAATTTGGTTTGCTTGCTTAGCTTAGTTATGTCACCTATAATACCTTCCCAAATAAAAAATTTCAACTGTTTAATGTTATATTGTAATATGGACAACATTTAACACTTAATTCTGAAATAAATGTTGAGTAGGAACTTTATAATTCTGTTTATTCATTGGGATTTTTGGCTTCACATCTTTTCTGTATCAGAAAAGTACGTTTTCCTATCGAGTATGCTAATTTCAAAAAGTTGATTACTGTTTGTCTTTCAAAGAGACATGCACCCCAAAGTTGTCATAATAAGAGTTATCCACAATTTGATCAACAAGTCTTCCTGTGTATAGGGTGGTGTATCTTGGTATCAGATGGAATTACTTTTCCAAAATTGTCTACCACATGCTGCATCCTCTGACCATCAGACTGTCTTCATTACTTAATAGGTAGCTGACTGGTAGATAGTTTTCAACTATCTTAGGGCCTTTCTCCCGTCTTTCTATTACAGAAGGTGCTAGACTTCCAGTCGCCTGCAGCCTGATTTTTGTTCCAAATATTTTTCTTACTCCTCGGATGTATTATTTTTTTGGCTTTGCGGTTTTCGAAAGTAATTATGTGATTCTCTGCCACTTCCAGATATTTGTTTCTTTTCTTGTTTATTTTTGTCAGTCATTCCTTTTTAGTTTTTGAATTTAGAAGACATTGGAGTCATAGACATATAAAAGAATAGTAAGGTTTTTCATTGGGTTTATCGACTTGACTAAACAATATATGCACTCGCGCTCACTCTAAGGTACAGAGAACTTTTAGGGTAAAATTCATTTGTCCCAGATGTACTAAATTTGGATCTGCCATTGTTTATTTATTTTTACATAGTTTTTAATTTAGCGTAATTATTTGATCCTGGATGTTCTGTTTATTATTATTATCATAAATTAACCTTAGCATTCTCACTCTCTCTGAGGTATATAATACCTTTTTTTGTTTTGTTTTTTGTATATATAAGGTGTTAATTATTTTGTCTTTGTCACAGTACAAATTCACTTGTAGTATATTTCATATAATTTGTTACAGGACTTAAATGCCTTGAAGACATACTTGGACCCTCAAAACAGCATAATATGAGAGAGGTAAGTTATATGAACGGCCTTTTGTTATTTCCATTTTTAATACACTTCTCTAATTGCTCTCTTTTTGCCTTTAACGCAATTTTTCTCATAAATGCATGAATCATATTTTGTGACTCAAAAGCTACCAAAGAAAATTCATTTTTCCACCTAATGCATAATTGATTTTTAACTTAATTATAATAAACTGGTAAATATATTAATTTTCACAACCAACTTATATCTCATTTGAACTCACATTATTATTAAGTTTGTTGGGCGGCTTAATAAGTGAGATCCATTTGTTCTTTGATTTTCAATTTATTATTTTGAATTTGTAGTTTATGAAGAGTATTCACTACTTCCTATATTTTTTTTCACTTGTTAATAGGGTAACACTTCTAAAAATATGTAATTTTTCCATGTTTCAACTTTTAATTGTAGTGTCATTATTAATTACGACGGCTATTTAAGTGTAATATAACCACACAAATGATGCTTCTTAACGAATGTTCAAGAAATAAAGCACAACGTATAGGTATACTGATTGATAACGATCCCAGAATTGGAGTGGAATTGTCTTCACAATATATAAGTATACACAATATACAATATTACTGAAAGACTGACCGTTCATATTCATATATTGTAGAGAGTACTTTCTGTCTGAGCATGTGTGAGGAAGTCTTTTTTTTAAGCATAACCAGTAATCCAAGCAATTTGTCCTAATACACTTTGCTTCTATTAGAACTTTTCAATACTTATCTACTCATTACAGAAAAGTATTCAGGAAAGAAAATCCTAATGAACCGACAGATAAAGAATTTACAGTAGATACTTTAGCGTTAACAATACCACCCACCGAACCTCAGGTGTACCCTCTTCTTGCACTTATCTACCATTTGAGAGGTTGGTTGCCATGATTGTTTCTCCATTTTTTTTTGTGTGGAAGCTCCATATTAAAAATAATTTGGTCAAGTACGAGTTGGCCTCGCATACTAAGGGTTACGTACCACCTTCAAGATTCTAATATTCCAGTTTCAGACAAGCAGGGAATGAGTGCATTTTCTTATATTTGCCCTAATATCTTTTAAAGGAAGCGTTTTAAATTTATAAAAAATATACACTTTCATTTTTCACACATAGACTTTTTATTTTCTCTGCTTCAGGATTCGCTTGATTTTTATAAGAATCCAGATGTATTGTATTTTCTAATTTGGCCCCCAAAAATTAACATTACAGTTTTGTTTTACTAATAAACTTTCAGGGAAGCCTTTTATAATCTACTGTCTCAATTTTGAGGCTCTGTAGATTTGAAGATGTAGGGAAAAATAGGTCAAGTTTGAAATTATAAATTATTAAATACATTATTCAAATTATTTAAAAATACAAATAAAATATATATTTCAAAATTTAAATAGTGTAGTTTCTAAAGTGGGAATTAAGTCGATGTTTAATATTTTTGTTAATATCTTTTAAACAAATGATTTAAAAATATGATATATTTGTAATTCACATAATGAGCCTTTTATCTATTTCTAATAATTTTTCTTATAAATTTCTAGTGAGCACCAGTACTCCTAATTATTTTCAAAATTTTAGGTAGTATGGTTTCTGAAATAAAGCGAGAAATGAGAATTTTTTATATCTTTATGTTAATGTCTTGTAAACAATTAATTTTAAAAATATGAAAAATATGTATTTGTATTCCTCATAATAAACCCTTTCTTTTGATGTATTGCATGATGCGTTAAATTTTTTTTTATTTTCTGTTTAATTCTATGTTTTGGACCCCAATACTAATATTAGGGATTTCTTCCTATTTTTCCTGTAAACAAAAAAATTGAGGACATATAGTTTGGGGAATAAACGGGGAAATGGGTAATTTTTTAAATATTTTTTTAATAATTTTAAAACATTTATTTAAAAAAAATAAAAAAATATATTAGTATTCATCATAATTAGCCCTTTGATTTGATATATTACTTGATCCGTTTGAAACAATTATATTTTTTTATTTTCCATTTAATTTGCCCCAAAAATGAATATTAGGGGTTTCTCCTTATTTTTCCTGTAAAGTTCAGGTGGCGCTATACCTTTATTTTTTTTCAAAATTTTATAGCTTATGGTTTTGGAGATAAGGGGGGGGGAATTTTCTATTTTTGTTAATATATTTTAATTCATTTATTTTAAAAATATGGTAAAATATATTTGTTTTTGTCATAATGAGCCCTTTCATTTGATATATAACATGATGGGTTAGAAACAATTTTAATTTTATATTTTCCATTTAATTCTGTAATTTGCCCCCCAAAATTAAAAGTGGAGGTTTCTCCTTATTTTCCAGTAAACTTCAGGTCAGATCCTATACCTCTAATTTTTTTCAAAAGTTTACGTTTTATAGTTTCGGAGATAAGGGAAGGGGGGAATGGGTAAATTTTGGTATATTTTCGTTAATATCTTTTTAGTTATTTTTTTTAAACATGAAATAATATGTTTGTGTTCCTCAGAATGGGACCTTTCATTTGATATATTATATGATGTGTTCGAAAAAAATTTTATTTGTAAATTTTTATTTAATTCTATAATTTGCCACCCAAAATTAATATTAATGGTTTCTCCTTATTTTTCCTGTAAAGCAACGATCTATATTTTCTATTTTTTTCAAAATTTTAGGCTCAGTATTTTCGGTCAATTTTTTTAGTTTTCCCCCCCAGAAGTACCCCTAAAATCAAAATTTCTTCATTTATGATATGTACTCCTGATCGGGCCACCAAACTATACATTGATGCCAAATTTGAACCTCTTCCGTCCAATAGTTTAGGAGAAAATTGCTGTGATGTTATAGAGGCAGAAATCCGGAGTGATATTATAAGGGTATCCGTATATTGTATATACGGAACCCTAAAAATAAATTTGTTGAGGCGTCCCATAAAAGGCTTCCATTTGATGAGAAAATACTGGGAAACCGTATTTAATCAAAACAATACTTTGGGTAAAATCGTATTTTTTTTTAATATCTCTTATAGTATTGGATTTTGAGAAACAGTCACTGAAACAGTTTTATATGAAATTGAATTCTCTACAAAAAAGGTTTCAATCAACAGTTTTCTAAAGCTCCTATTTATAAGATATTCTCAATAATAAAATCATCAATTCTGTACAGTCAACAATTCGAAAGCAGAAATAGTAATTTCCCATAATATATAAACGATTAGTCTATTGAGAATATCTTAATAATTATGATCTTAGAAAAAAAAAATAGAATCAGACCTTTTTGTAGAGAATTTAATGTCCTATAAAACTATTTCAATAACTTTTTTCCAAGTCAAATATTGTAAGATATTTAAACTACGATTTTAGTTAAATTTTAGTCTAATACACACATGTATGTATATATATATATATATATATATATATATATATATATATATATAAAGGTTCCCTCTAACTAAAATCGTAGTTTTTTAAATATCTTACAATATTTGGCTTGGAAAAACGTCATTGAAATAGTTTTATAGGACATTAAATTCTCTATAAAAAAGGTCTCATATATATATATATATATATATATATATATATATATATATATTATTTAAAATAAAATAAATAAATAAAGGGACGAGTCAAATATGCAGAAAATCGAAACCCATGAACCAAATGTTTTTGAAACAGCTCAAGATTCAATTGGTGCTTCATATGAACGTCTGATTCGTCTATAACTTGAACAAATATGATTTTTATATCAAATTGACAGTAACTGCAATTCAATAACTGGACAGTAAAAAAACCGCTCACGTCAAACGAAGATGTCTCAGTTCAATGTATGAGAATACCAAATACCATAATAGAATCAGTGTTCAAGCCGAATAACCGAATAACCAGTTGATAAGCTTGTCCCCATTATATAGTGAAATCAGAATTCGAAATAAACTTGTATTATGGAAATATTGGGAATGCACCACACTTGAGGAATAGTTTGTATATTTCAAAGCTTCAAAACGTTTTGAGGTCTAGGACAGACCCCATTGTCAACAGCAATAAAGAAAATCTATTCTTGTAAAATATGTAAATTAAAATTAAAATATATGACTATATATTTTTCCTAAACCCGGAATGCTTGGAAGCTTTGAGATACAGATAGCATAAATATGCCACAATCATTCATAAAGTAACTTCAAATAAATTATGGTATGGGCCACATGAAATACTAGATGTTAAAAGAGTGCAGACAAATAACTGAATAAGATTTTGGAACGCATAGGTCACCTATACGCTGAAGTAATGGGAGTCCAATTTTTATGAGAGATAACATAACTGCGTGTATGGTCGCACTATAGACTATAACTTTTTATTTGTTTGTTTCATAGACATCATGGGTACATAAGCAAGAGCATTTCATTCATAATGTTAAATACCAACCGGAAACTACGTGGAAAACAACAGGACCATTCACTAATAAATGAACTGACTTGGCATAACCGTCTTCGGTTTGATACCTGTAGATTAACTCAACTCGGGCTGTTAGTTCCTAAGATTTGTCTCCTTAGAGTTCAGCTTCAGCCTTGTAACATCAGGCCGAATCAAAAAAACAAACTATGAGATGGTACTGGTAGCCTCACAGCAAAAAAATATGGACTATATTACTCCCAAGGGATTGCTGTTTATTACTGTCATTTATAATCTCATTAGTTCCAGAAAATACCCCAACATCCTAGAAATACATAAAAAATTCCTTCTTTACGTAATTGTAAAGACTGTTGAAAACATGGTCAATATATATAGCTATGGTAAGTCAAAATATTATATCTTCTTATTATTAAGCAGAATCTTACATGACGTCTTGCCAAAGTTTTTTAATGAATTCAATATTACATCTAATCGTATAAATCTATATTTTAAATAAAAGGTTAATGTGGGTTAGATTTATTGCAAATATTTGCAAACATCCAAGAAAGTATTTTATGATAATTATCTACATTTCTTTTATTCCCATTTTTACTGTAAATTTCAAACATTGTAATAAGAATTTTTATCAGATGAACGCTATAGTTTTTCAAAACTTATTAACCTTTCTTGCCACACCATTATCTAACCTTTTCCATATTTTATTTATTTGTTCGTCGTTTAAATTCTATTGGCTTCCCATTTTGTTAAGCTAATAGAATACCTGCTACTACTTTTTATTATCAAAATTCAAAAACATCACATAACTTTTGTAAGGTTTCATGCTAACATCAAAGGTCACATCAGGCATAGCTAGATATCGTTGGTGAACTTTTGACATTTCTACTTGGGATATAAACATTTTCAGCTGTTCGGTGAGGTGCATTTGCAGCGAACTTGAGGGAACAGGAAATGCGCAAAACGGCCTTATTTATAACTATAGCAACGTTTTCATGTAATAGAAATGTCAGAGATCACTAGGTTACATTACCTGGAAAATATTAAGTGAGCTTCAAAGTAATCTCCTTTGTCCATTTTATATTCAAAAATAATTAGAAAAACATTTTAATACAAAAGAATTTTTTGAAGCAAATAAATGAGAAACTGCAGAAGATATTTGGGTAGTATGTTGTACATATTTTAAAAACCTCTCTTTTTACTTTCTTTTGAGAATTTGGAATTAAACAAGATGCGGTATAAATGTAATACCATAAGCGCAACGGTTTAAACCAAGATTTTATTTTTCATCAAAAATATTTTGTTGTTCGCTTAAAGGTAAAATAATTGCGTATTTATATTAATAAATTCCAGTAATATTCGTATTTTTGTTCAAATAGATTTACTGACTAAAATTAACCTCCGAGTTAATTTAACTTTTGCCTCAATCAAATCAACTTTGGGGGCTGTATCTCGAAAACAGCAGACTTTCAGAATTTAGGGTCATGGAGATTTTTGATCTGTCAGAACAGTACTATCAAATTACAAAGCTTAAAAAAATTATCATAAAGCCAGTTTCTCGCTAAACCTCCTAAGGGGAAAAAATCAAATTTAAGGGGCTGTTTCTCGAAAATAAACGACTTTCAGAGTTTGAGCCCATGTAGACTCTAGACAAGTTCAAAACGATCACATGGCAAAGATTAAAAAAAATAGCTGAAAGTCATTTTCCATGAGAATAGTGCGGGGTCGTTTGTCTTGACAAGTGCTCTGTTGACGCTTTCTTCGTTAAAATCATGGCATAACTGATTTAACTACGTATTATTAAATCTTAAAAAAATATATTCTATTTATGTAATTATGTTCTTTCTTATTACATACTCCACATCTCCTTTTTGTGCCATACATTGTTTGTTGCTTTGCTTCAGCCAGCAAATACTCAATACTCACATGCACAAAGGGATTATGTTTTTTAATGGCAATAGCAGCGACATGGTTACCATTTCCTAAATGACGTTTTTTTGAGTACTTATTACCTTCTCGATAACTCGCAGTTTGAAATCTTTCAAATTTAATTTTACGGTATCAAGTTGCTTTTATATTTCGTAGGCATTGACAATTAATATACTGAGGAAAGAGAATACAATTCGGTACAATTATTTGTGACTTTTACACTCAATTCTGCATGTAGATTTGTTAATATTAAACTTAACCTCACGCATATAAGTATTATAATCAACTAATGCTTGAAGACATAATTTGACAACACGGATTTTTCTACTTTTTTTCCTTGCTTTTGACGGCTAGAGGACTATTACAAATAAACTGGTCAAACTGCTCTCGCTTCATTTTATTACTGTAAAAAATATCAGAAAAGTGTCCGTATTAGGTTTTGATAACTTACCTGCTTATATAGTTTTCAACTTTATCACCTCTTTCTTGTCAACATAAAGCTAAAATTTTGAAGTTGGGGCGGCCAAATTTAGACTTCATACCAGCGCTTTACACCTTTTTTACTGTTTCAATACAGATTTGTCCTTGTATTTGCCCATAGACTAATTAATTTTAATCAAGTTCTTTGTAAGACGGCAACCTTCAGGAAACAATTGTGGAAAGTGACTAAACAAAGACCTTATTTTGTAAAACTTGTCAAAAGCAACAGTATTGAGTGTTGGTTACACAGAATTATTATTTTAATTCACATGTTAATTTCAAATATGCAGCAAATTCATTGACGTAAATAGATGTAGTTGCATCAAGTGTATTTCAAGAGTTTTTTTGTTTCCCAAATTGTTTACAGCCTTTATTTTTTGGACACCAAAAATATTAACTCCCACAAAACGTAGATTTTTTGTGTGTCAAAACTGCCCCGGAAAGCGTTAGACCATGAACTATCAACATATTGAATAATAAATCATTGAGAATTATAAATTCCTCTGCCAGAAAATGAATTAATTCAAGAATTAAAAACATTTTATAATAAAAAATTTAATAAGCAACTTGATCTGTTACAAAGAACAACCATTGGCATAGACGTCGAAGTAGGAACTAACATATCTGGAAGATGAATGACAGTTCCTTAAAATATATAGTTTTTTTTACTTTATGTCTGGATTGAGAATAATTTAGCTGGGTATACACATTTGGAAATGTTTTTAACTGGATCCTAATGTTGCAATGAAGAATTTTCTTTGAAATTGGCTTTATTGAAAATCTTATTAAGTTTACGTAAAATTGAATGAAAATAGCTACTAAAGTAAAAAATATATAAACTCGCAACCAAAACTTTATATTCTCGCACTCATAGTAACTCCATAAATTAATTTTTCCCTGACCAAATAATGGTAAATGAACTTTTAAAACATTAAATAAATAAAAAATTACTATTCGGTTTTCCTCTGAAAAGTAAATATAAATTCACTGAAAAACTATTGTTTCGAATATTTAGTAATATAACAGTGTAAACGTAATAAGAAATTCAGTTAAAAGTCCACTAAATTTCATATTTGATTTAATATTTATCTAAATATTAAAATTTAATATTGTATTAGTTAAATAATTTCTACTCTACCGTTTCACTGGAAAAATGCCTTTTCATTGGCCCAATTTTTCGACCTCATTTTAAAGTACCTAGTTACTTGATATATGTGACGTCAAGAATGAAACATTTACGCACACGCAATAGGATCGCTCAAAACTTTATACCACAGGATCTAAAATTGCATGTTTCAAAATTAACCACATAATGGTATGCCACTCAGAATTGTTAAACGATGTACTTTTATGTCTTATTAATGACGCTAATCAAAAATTGTTCCAAAATTATGTGTCTGTTAATCCATCCAGTATGATTTCAGTTTGCAAAACTAACAACAATTTATTATAAAATTGAACTACATTTATATATTTTTAACTACTAAAATAATTATTTACCTTCACATATTCTAAATATTCATCAAGAAGATTCTAAACAGTAAAGTTATATTTCCCTCATTAAAAACTGGCTAGTCCAACCTGACTCCGCAGAAGTCAGACAATACGGTATATTTTATTTTGGTGTATTTGTATATGACCATATATAGAATTATCTGTGACCTAATTTTGTAGAATTATAAATAACGATTTGACACCTCAATTTTCAATCCGATTAAAATTGAAATATACAGGTTAATTCACATAAGTCTGTACCCTTCATTTTGAATAATTCACACTTTATTTTTTAAATGGCATTATAAATTATAATATTTGTGGTCTATAATCAGTACTAGAGGGTGAAATTTTGTAATTGTGTATCACTTCCTTTAAGAAACATAATACATTAAATACTCTTGAATTGTTTTATTGTATTACATTAATATAAATCTCCTTATTGGCAATAACGAAGTTGGCTATAAAACTCCACCCTAATTTTAGATATGTAAAGTTCAATGTTATATATTTCTTATTTCTGTGAGTTGTAAAGCTAGTTGACTGTGTTGAATATATGTTGTTATTGGGACGACCGCGGAGAAAAAAATTCAACAGCGTAATGTAAAGTGATCTAGCTGAATACTGAATAGTTTCCTTGGAATACACACTTACCATTAAAACATAATGGGGTGTTGTCCCTTCTGTTAAAACCAAACATTTTCTTTCTGTGACGTCAGATGTATTACATTGGAATCGCAGCAAAAACTCCTTGTATTAGCCAACATTTATATATTTTTCAGCTGTCAAATTTTCAATTTTTACAAATCAGAGTAATAATATGATTACCTATGATACCTGACCAAATGTTAACTTTATTGTGAATCGTCATAAAATTTTGACAGAACTCCATTCTACAATCTAGATCGTCTACTATTAGCTCCTGGACAAAAGTAAATTTATATGGATGGAATATAGAAAAGTTCTATGTTTCACGTTATTTTGACTGACAATTTGACGTGTATTTAATATAGGATTGTCTTACAGACTAATAAAATATCCACTTTCACATCATCTTCTACGAAATGAGTCATTCTTTTAAATGGTTTGACGGGTCCAAGTTTTCTGAATTGTGCTTGAATTTTAGACACAGTACCTTGTGAAATATTACACAACTTCTGGAATTATTCCTATAACCCATCATAATTAAAACCTCAATCCAATGAGCCTGAGTAAAATATTTGGTTAGTAATTCAGCCAGCAATAAATGTATAATTGAGAATTAAATATTTTGGTGTAAAATATAAACACATCAATAATTGTACAAGTGACAGAAATGACAGATAACAGGCCACATTATTTACTAATTTTGCTTAATTGTCATCGTTGTCTAGAGAACCATAATCCATGAACGTATAAGGTTTTGATTATTTTAGAAATTCACCAAAATTCGTTGATGTTTAATCTAGTTAAGTTAAGTCTGTATTCAGGTAATTAAAAAAAATAATTTTTAAAGTCAAGATAAGTAATATTTATATTAAAATTGAATTTTCCAAAAATCCTAAGAAATAAACTTATCTTCCAAATGTAGCCTATGAATGGCTGGAGGAGCGTCATCAAAAAATACGCAAATAGTTCGTATAAACGTAATTCAGGAAATATTTATATACAGTGTGTTAAACAAATTAACAAATATAGGATATGAGCACTTTTGCCTATTTTTTTATTATTATTGTCACTAAAATATAACTTTTTCCCGTTGAATTAATTTCGTATTTGTCTATTTGTAAGAAAAACATAAAATAAATTTATTTACTGAAAATTGACAACGCATGTTTATTCATATTTGTGATATACCTAATGGAAAGAAATAAGTAGATTTTGAATCATTTGAAAGATCTATTAACAAATAAATAGTATTGTTGTCAGCGAGGATACTATTGGAGCTTAAAAACGGCTTTTCATACAAGAGAAGAACTAAGGCAAAAAATACGGCAAAATGACCATATTTATAACCGAGTGTAAAAATTCTTATGTCATAGTCATAGTCATATGCCTGCAATAAAGAGGATGGTAGTCATTTTGATCATTTTCTGCAGTTCTGAAGAAGTGTACTTTCGAAATATAAGTGGTAAATCAAAATATGTTTTTTAAATTTTCTCCAAAACGACTTGATTAATAAAAATGTTTAACTACTTTTATTGGATTTCTTTTTTAATTTTGTATGACACGTTTCCAGCCGAGAGTTGACGTATGTTTTTTTTAAACACTCTGTATATGTACTACACAGGAAAATATCTTCAAATTCGCACCGTCATACTTTAATAAAATCTAAAATACACCTTGTAGTTATTACTATGGCGTACTATTTTTGTCATTAATTATTAATTATTTTTTGTCTCAATTAACCATAAACGTGACAATTACAGTTTAATAACCTGACGTATATTGAAATGTAATTGCATGTAAATTAATTGATTTTAATATTTTAGAGGAACATAAGTCACATATTTTTTTGTTTTTAAAGGATCAAGTATATTCAGGTGTTTGCCTCTCCGTACTTTTTGTGTTATTCAAGATTGTTATGCTCCTTTAACGGCCATTTAATACTATAGCAGTTTGTCCAAGATAAACAATTACAGTTTTTTCATTTACCAGATTTATTTAATTAACTAATTGTGCCGGGGGTTGTTTTTTCCCGGAGGGATGCTACCCCTTCTTAGGGGTGAAACATAGTATATGAAAAAAAGTTAACTAATTTTAAGCAGCTTTTTTTCCATAATTTTTTTCTGAAAGTCGATTGTTTTCCAGTTAATGGCAAGTGAAATTATCAATTATCCAACAAAAAAAACATGTTGTCATGCGGTTTTTCGTAAATAACTTAAAAATATGCACTTTAAGAATAAAATCATTTGGGTCAAAAATGTGGCTTATAAAAAAAACAAAAAAATCTTGGATTTGTGGTTTATGTAGACTAATACAAACTGAGTTAGCTTGTTGAAACTTTGTTTTTATTTGTCGAAACAAAAATTGAAAAGTTTATCGTGAAAAAACTGAAAAACGATGCATTTTTCGGTAAAAGTTTACAAATCCTTTAATTATGGTCTCTAGCATGAAAACTAAGCGAGTTATGACATAAATAAGGTTGTTTTTTTTTTGTTTTTTAACAAACAAATTTACAAATTACCCCCTAAATACCACCTCAGTTAAAATTAATTTTGACCACTTCATAAATCACTTGACTTACTTATTTCAAATAGGGTCAGAAAGTTTGATCGGTTTAAAGTTAAGTAGTTTTGAAAAAAGTCGAGCCTCAAGAGAATATTGTATTTTTGTAATTTTGCAGAAAATTGTTTTTTTTTTTTTGCAAAATAATTAAAAACTATGAGAGATAAACAAAATTTTGTAGAGTACAAAACTGTAGGGCTTGTTTTTCAATTTTTTGTAGCATAAAAATTAAGTTAGATATGACCGCTTAAAGTTTGTACATGTTCGTAAATAGTATTAGGCCACTCTTTCAGCTAAAGCACTTTCAAAAACAAGGGTTAAATACATTTTCAATTTACATGAGCTTTTAGGTTATGAAAAAACCTACAAATAGGTGATTTATGAAGTGGTAGCAATTAATTTTAACTTGGGTGGTATTTAAAGGGTAATTCGGTAATTTGTACATATTCTTTCCTATATCTATATACTGTCTATAATACTCATAAATATAATTTTATAACCTAATATTTAGTCTGCAACGATTTTATTTAAAAATGAAAATTTTCATTTATTGCTCAACTCCGCCCCTTTTCATATATTCCTAACATCATTGGTCAACCTTCTGCAGCCGGTCCGCTGCAGTTATGACGTCACTTGCATGTAATGACGTCGCTGGCGCGACGCCTAACGCCGATCGATATTCGGTGAACATACTGACCCATATCGCCCTTTCACTTGATATTTATACAAATGAGAATGAAACGAAACTGATTATTACGAAAAGTGACTGCAGGATTCTTGGACACGTCACAGGGACGTTGGACAATATCAATAAAACATCAAGTAATTATATATATATATATATATATATATATATATATATATATATGATATAGTATGTGGCCTAACTGAAAATTAATATGTCTGAAGCTCTACAAAGAGCACAGTTGTTTACGATTTATTTTAGACTAAATTTAATAAAGCAAATCTAACTGATGAAACCACGGACGATTGAGAGGGCATACTTGTGATGACTCGGCCACCATTTTGAATAGTTTTGCATTCAAATATGTCACCCCTCCCTTCCCTCTGTTCTAAATAGTAAATCAAGATGCTTGCAATCTCAAATTATGGTAGCCATAACCATACTGGCAGAAGTCACAGTATCTACTTTCTTGGGAGCACGCCTAACGCAAGAAGTCCATTGCTTTCATTATAATTTTGTTTCTGGGGTACAACGGTGTATCCTTATTCATCTTTAATTGACGAAAGAATTCGCTTGAATAAAAAACAACCGCTCGCTGTTGGCTGAACCTGGAATGAAATATGAATTTGTTTCGTTGTTTTCTATTCTGAAAAGTGATGAGAACGATAAAAAAATCATAACTTGGTTGTAATCAAAGCTGGAACCTTAATCTTCCTCGTAATGATAGCTTACAACGTTTAGATTATTTGGGCTTAAAATCGACATAGTGAGTTAAATGATCTAGCAGAATTGTAATTTAAATAACTTGGAAAAATATTTTGCAAGAAAGTATCGCATTAAACGCGATTTTTCAATAGGGATATGCAGAATACATTTTTAAAGCTCATAAAATGCATTTTGCTTTGTATCTATTGGCCGTAAAACATTTTAACAGTCCTTGAAAATATTCACTTAAACGACCGACCCTTACTCAAATGTCTTTATAGTGGCGGATCCAATGAGTGACAAAAAAGAATTTAATAAATAACAGTAAACAGTTTACAGGTAACCATCAATTTAATAAACCAATGGAAAAATAGACCAATATACACAGATAGTATGGTAAATGAAAACTTAATATACTTGCGGAGAAAAAAAAATTAATACAATTAACCATAATTTTTATCCGCTCATGTGCCTTGATAGCTATTGTCAGTGCTCTAACTGTATCCATTATTCGTACTTTAAATGCAATATTTACTATTATTTCCCTACATCATAACGAAAATCCCTGATAGAAAAATTGAAGTAGAATATATGAACTTTCAAAATATTCTTAGTATATCACGATCAGACTAGCCTGGTTAATATGGTGGACCGTACATAATATCTTATATATTATTTAAATTAAAATTCTTCAAAAATTACCCATTCGACAATATCCACCGTGACCACCCAGTGTTTGTTACCTTATTTTGAAAAAATCCACTGTTTTTGACTTTACTAGGTGAAAATGACACAATCAGGACATACAAACTCTTACCAAGAAGGAAGGCGACTTTATCATCCGTTCAATATTTTTCATTATGCAAGCAAAAAATATATCATAGTTTTTGCAGATTTTTATTATTTATATATTTTACTTCTACGAATTTCTTGCTCTGAATAAAATGTAAACAAATCTGACGGCCATTACGTACAATATTCACTACCTTCCAGCCAAATCTTCCTCAGAATCTGTTCACTCGTTTCTCAGATTACCCCTGACAAACAGACAGACAGATATTTGTTTAACGTGTTTTTGGATTTTAGGACTATGCACCGATAGACAGAATTTTGGCACTGTTGTGTGGTAAGAATATAACTATGCTAGACAACTTCCGTATTCATTTCACCAGACTAAAAAAGGACGGATAAGTCATTCTATAGAAGACAACAGAGCAACCTAATATTCATACAATCATTGTTCAGTTTATTATTGACAACAAAGAAACGTCCCATTACGTACAATCAATATTTAACTCCTTACATAAAATTCATAGAAACTGAGTTTCCAATTAACACTACAATTAATTACTGCAGTTTAAGGTGGTAATATCTGGTTTTTGGGCCATATAAAACATTTTTTATTCATTAATTCTCTTACATAAGCTATCAATTCACCAATTTACTCCAGTTATTTCCTTTATCTATAACTGGGGCCTTTTTGTCATTAACTATTGAGTGATCAAACAACAACACATTTCATTTGTAATATAATTGAACAGAAAGATTGTATTTGTATATTTCAAAACATATCAAGGACATACTCACTGCTTTTTTTTGTGGACAGTACAATGAATTTATAAATTCAAAAGTTTGTAAATAAAGACTCCCTAGTTAAATAATAAAACAGCTTACCTCATAAATGATGCTCTTTACATTAAAATTACTAAGACGTTAAGAAATAAAGAAATACTGCTTGTATGGTTCGATTTATAACTATACTGGAAATTAAGCTACGCTCTGAACGCCCACATGGTTTTAATAGTATGACATAGCCTGTGCCTTACACAAAAATAATTAATCAAATGGGTAATATAATGAACATTTTGTGAATATTTAGAATTCACATTTAGGACAAGTAAGATTGCCTAGTTGAACTTGTTAAATCAAGAGCCTAAGAAATTGGTGATAACTTATTATAATCTATTAAGAAAAACGTACACAATGATTCTGTGCTGCTGAGCAGAATTAAAAAGATGTTAAAAATCTTGAACAATTCGTTCATTTGTCATGTATTTCCGAAGTAAGCGTTGGAGAATTGTTTTGTAATACCCAAAAAATCGTTTCATTTTCCTAGATGTTTAATACCATGAAGTTGAAATATAAAACAAATTAAAAGGCAAACAGTCATTCCAGAGTTGAACATAAAAATATTTGTATGTTAAGTGACTCTAAATTTGTTTGTAACATTGAGAATAACAAAAAATTTCAAACAAAAATGTCCAACATAAACAATTTTACAATTTTTTACGTTTACAAACACCTGCTTTATTGCACACATTGAATATGCATCTTGGACCGACATTTCTCTTAGATCAGTGATGGCGAACCTGTGACACGTGTGTCAGTGCTGACACGAAAGCTCATATTTGATGACATGCATCTTTAAAGGATAAAATATTATATAATTCAAATATTTGTCTCTCATAACAGCCAGAGTTGGTTATTAATAATGATATTATTACTTACGTTAACTGGCATTAAAAAAATAGTTAACTTGACACTCGGAAGGTTCACCATCACCGACCTAGGTTATTGCTATTAACTTAAACCTCTTTAAAACCTCAGTTTGAGAGTTCATTATAATTGCTAAATTCGCAAAACGTGATGATTTTAAAATCATTTTCTTTAACGTTATAGTCATTATTTCGATAGTAGGAATTTCGAAAAAAAAAACAAAAAATTATTGCAGATTTTAATCAGTTGAGGGGGGCGCAACTGATGAAGGTTCTCGACTAGAAGCAATATATTGTCTTGCGTTCAATGGATTGAAAAATCTCGAAAATATAATGTTATAGTCATTGTGAAAAAAAATCTTACGGCTATTTGGTAGGAATAGTCTTAGCATTATGTGGATTAACATCCTAAAAATAATTGAAAATTATAATAATTATTTTTCATTAAAAATCTGTATTATTAGTAATTAGTTCGACAAGCAAAAAGCCTTTTGAATAATCCAAAACCAGCTGTAACAAGTAAAATATTTTTTATAGTATTAAATATTAATTTTAAAATATATGGCTTTATCTAGACATTGGACAATTTCATGAACGTCTCAAATTTTTAATTCAACGTTAATCACTAATTCTTATTTTAAATATAATATACAGTTCAGGATAATTAAGAATTCTAATGACTATCTATCTAATAGCAATAAAATCTATTGAGCTTTTTGAATGTTACATGTATAGAGATGTATAAAGAATGTTTTTTTACCTTAATAATCAAACCGCCATTTTTACACTCAAAGCCATTTGAGATCACTTTTCTTTTTTTATTGTTAGTTAAGCTTTCGGCTTGTTATTTCTAATTAAGCAATCTTGTGACATTGATATCCAGGAGTCTTTCCATCTTTTCGGTAGCTTTTCTAATGGTCTTCGTATCCTTAGTTTTCCGCGACTTAGCTTATTTGTTATTCTATGATATTATTTCAGTGTTTCTTGTACATGTTTCAAATTCTCTTTTTGAGTTCCTGTGTTTCTGAATCTTATAGAGCTTTCTTTTTATATAATCCTCTCATTTCCAGTATGTACCATATTTTTATTATTTCTGCCAGAACTTCCTGTTTTTGATAGTGCTAATAGCTACTATGAAGTCCATAATGATATATACATTTTTTAACTAATAATATAATATTAGGCAGTTCTTTAATGCGCTGTTTTTCAATCCTAACTGAATTGAACCACTACTAATTTAAATGTTTTTTTCCAGGAGGCCATGGAGAAACCAGCTGTATCTTCTGCTGGCGAATTCGACCTTGCGAATATTCGCGAAGAAGAATTCGAACTTCACACCACCTATATAGTTCCGGACCTCCCTGTTGAACCCGGAACCCCCAATAGAGCCGAGGCCACACTTCCACGAAATTTAGTTCTGAAATCTTCTGAAGCTCTATCTGACGTAAGTATTAACAATACAGATATATTGCAAAATAATACTAGAAGAATCTATTTAAATCAACATTTTTAAAATAGGCTGAAGGCGTTTGGAGTACGGGTTACATACCCAGAGGAACTCGCTTCGGCCCACTGGTGGGAGAAATTTATGCCAAAGATGCGGTACCAAGTTCTGCAAACAGGAAATACTTTTGGAGGGTAATAAACAAATTTTGAAATTTATATAGAATTTTTTGGTTTTTATATGGTGCCTATTTCCCTATAGCTCTATTTCTTTTACTATTGCTCATACTTTTTCTTTCTTCTTGGTGTAGGTGCAACTTAGGGAAGGATTCTATAGAAACAGCTGTATAGATAACAAGGTGATTATAATCTCTCTGGATATTTGAAAATATCAGTACTACATCTGATTTTGAAATTACTATTTAATTCTTTACTACATAACTAACTATAAGCTAGTAAATATAATACATACTTTTACGTATACAAACGGTTGAGTTTGGAGCCCTTGTGGAACTCTGTTTTTATAATATTAACGCTTAAATAATTTGATGCAAATTTTAATTATACTTTTTTAATTAAACTCTCATATTAAAGCATAAAAACTTACCTAAAACAGATCAATGTCTAAAGCTCTACATTATTAGATAATGTAAAGAAACTTCAGTGTTTTATCGCAACGTTGTATAAATTAGAATATAAAATGCAACCAGATAATTCGTAGCTTGTAGAGTAATAACTTTTTAAAAGAAGCAAACAATTCGATTCGATTCAAGACATGAGTTTTCAAAAGTGACCTTCTCCTCTACTTCGATATCTTAAAAAGCATAAAACATAAATTATAATTTGATCCAGAAATCTTAAAACATATCTCAAATGCATGAAAAATACTTCTTGATAGGTTTCATATATTCATATAACTTCCATATAACTTTAATTATATATAATAGAATTCAAAACGATATTCTTTTTTTAATTTTAGATATACAAAGATAACGAGCTTTACTATTACATAGATGGCTACGATACCTCCAAAGCTAATTGGATGAGGTATGTTAATCCGGCGTACTCCAGTGAATCTCAAAACCTGATTGCATGTCAGTATAAAATGAACATCTATTTTTACACGATCAAACCCATACTTCCGAATCAAGAACTGCTTGTCTGGTATTGTCGAGAATTTGCCGAACGGCTCAATTATCCTTTGACTGGAGAACAGATGCTCCAAAGAATAAGTAAGTTACAAAATACCTAATAACATAATGTTATTTGCTAACATCCTTATCTTAATCACAGGGCAGCAAGTACAGCAGGTTCCGGAAGTGATAACTGTGAACACAACTGACCCACCCCCTTCTAAAGACCCTCCTTATGAACACCAATTGACCCCCACTGAAGGAAGTGTAAGATCGGATGAAGGTTATCATAGTAATGGTTATCACGATGACGTTTTTACTCCTCCTGAAGATTCCAGCGACTCAGACAGCGAGAACAACTATGTGTTAGACTTCAGCAAGAAGCCAAATTCCAAAGAAACAACAGTTATTAAGCCAGTCTCGCCGGAAACTCAAAAGAACGAATACAGAAAAGTGAAAATTAAAATTACGAAAGCTTATCATTACAAATCGGCAAAAAGTGATAGCGAACACGAGGCTGAAAAAGAGCCAACATCAATGGATATTGCAGTACCTGAAGTTAACTCACTAACACCTAGAATAGTGACGCCACCAACAACGGTGATAGTGATGGATTCCCCATCTCATGATGTTCCTAATAACAAACCTTTTTACGAACCCGAGGTGAAAACGACAAACGTGATTTCCAGATACACTCCTCCTTCTTCAAGCATTTTAGAGAATATTCTGTTGAGGAACAGAATTGACACCAACAATAACGATAACAACCAGAACCAGCCAAATGCAACTCCTCCCCCCAGTTCACCTACGGAAATGGCTTATTCATACAAAAAGAGCCACAGATACGGGACGATCCCTTGTAGCCCTGATTCAAGTTCAAACGTTCAAGCTCAAAGTGTTCGCCCTCCTAGTCCAGTCATCATGAAGACACTGTCAGCTAGTCCGGTACAAGCAACAACACTTTATGTACCTCACAGTAACGAAAATTATCACAATGGCATTCCACCATCTAACTACTACAACATTTATCCTTCGCCTGGTATTGTCCACAGTACAATAACGACGTCTCCAAATCACTCATACTCCCCACCACAACCCACGTTTACTAACACACATCACAATAACGGTGCCAATTTGTTGGTACCTACAAACCACATAATAAACACAAATCTATCGCATCATCTCATGAATCCCCTGCCTCCTCTACAAGTTGCAACTGGGAGGCTCTCACCAAGCTCCAAAAGTCCTGACACACTGAACATGTGTTCAAGTAATCCGACAAGTCCGAATGGCACATCCAGAGGTTACAGGAGCCTTCCGTATCCTTTGAAGAAAAAAGACGGAAAGATGCATTATGAATGCAACGTCTGCCGAAAAACTTTTGGTCAGTTGTCAAATCTAAAGGTACATTTGAGAACTCACAGCGGTGAAAGACCTTTCAAATGTAATGTATGCACGAAGTCTTTCACTCAGTTAGCGCATCTGCAGAAACATCACCTCGTTCATACTGGTGAGAGGCCGCACGAATGTGGAATCTGCAAGAAGAGATTTTCTTCAACATCTAATTTGAAGACGCACCTTCGGCTTCACAGTGGACAGAAACCTTACGCTTGTGACTTCTGCCCTGCTAAGTTCACGCAGTTCGTACATCTTAAGCTTCACAAAAGGCTACATACTAACGAGAGGCCGTATATATGCCAGGAATGTGGTAAAAATTATATAAGCGCTTCTGGACTGAGAACACATTGGAAAACTACTAGCTGTCGACCAAACAACATTGATGAAGAACTGAACTCTGAAGGTCCCGCCAATTGCTATTTCGATTACGCTGGTTCGGAAGGAAGTTTGGGTAAGCAACAAGCTCGATATTAATATTTTTTTGCAGTTAAAGAACATTTGTAGCAGATAAAATAATAAGAAAGGAAACTGAATGATTACCTTACTATTTTTTATTAAATCCCTTAAGAATTTGTCATATTATTTCTAGTTTTTAAATATGTTGTCGGTGTCATATTTTTATGTTTCTTTTCAACAATTTTCGATGTCCCCGGTTTCTTGGGCATTTATTAGAATTAGTATTAACTACACCATGACAGTGCGAGTGCAAGAAATAGTCGATTGAATCAAATAATAAATATCATTTACTTGTCATTTTTCTTAATTATTGCGAGTAAAACAAAAATTGTTTATATTTTCAATTTAACTTAATCATTTAGACATTTAAATCGCAACAAGCGTTGAAAACAAATTGATCATGGAGTAAGGTACAAAGTAAAGATTTATTATAAAAAATAAATTTTCAAGAAAACAAAAAGCCGACTTCTATGAAACAAAAAAATTACCTAACTAGAAAGTAAGAAGTATAATTTTCTACAATTGAATACTTCTTTTGAGGTACAAAATAAACGTATACAAATAATCGTACCTATTTGTGAAAACTCATTTATTTGGTTTATTTAATATTCTTACCATTTCGATGTTTATTTTTGTATTTTTTAGAATTTATAGTCATTTTAATATATCTTTTTCACTTAACATTTTTTATCATTCCGGCATTTTTTAATTTTTTCTGAATTTCACCTGCGATTAACCAGCTGTGAATACTTTTCAGTCCCCACCCCACCATAAATTGAATATTGACAATATGACTAATAATGTGTCCATTCATTGCAAAAAGGAGTTCCTGTATCAATTTTCATCCAATGAGGAATTACTTCTCTTAACACTTATCGGATATGTTATTTACACAAATGATTATATTCAATTCTAGTCATTTCAGGTGAAAAGCATGTATGCGAACTTTCACACCTGCATAGTTTTTTGTTCCATAAAAATTACTGAAAGGCATCCCCCTATTCCATAATTGAATTTTCGCAAAATTTCACAATAATTCTCTATTAATTTAAAGAATTACTATCATAATTTTCAATTTATTTTCGGTTCAAATAGTGAATTTTTCTTTAAAAAAACACTTGCCACGTATCGGAAAACTGAATAATAAAACCTGAGTCTATTTATTTTAGGAGACTATATGTATCAAGATTTACACCCGTATTACTTTCAATTTCGAGATATTGAATTACTTCAATTTTCGAAAAGTGATAAAACTCGCTTCTAATAATTTGAGGAGACGATATATATCAAGATGTGCCTATTTTTATTTCGATGTTATAGAATTCTCCGTAAAACAATAGTGACCCCTATTTTCCTCATGGGTTGTTTAAATTTTTGGCAAAATGACGACTTAAAGAATGGAATCAACCTGTTAAATCTCATGGCTCTATTAATTTAAGTTCCCGAAAAATAATAAATTCTTCAAAAAACATTTCCCCCATGAGAAAATTGAATTTTTGCAAAATGATTAAATTAGTTTTTATTTATTTGGGGAGAAGAGTATATACACCAATTTTTACGCCTCTATCCTTTTTTGTTTCCAAGATATTAAGTTTAAGGAAAAACAACAGGCACCCCACTGCCCTCCATCGCGTAATCATACATTTTATTAAAATAAAATATGTTAGTGGCATATAGTGCAGCTTTCGATTATCGAAAGAATTTTTAAAATCGGTTTACTACTTCCAGAGATTTCCCCCCTAATACAAATTTTACCTTTTAATATATTAGTATAAATATAGATTTGGCAACGAAAAAAATATTATTTCTTGCCTTATAGTTAAGTAATTTTTGGTATTTTAAAGTAGGTTATTGTGTTTTTAAATTTATTTATTTTACAATCTACAGGTTTCATTTCTTATAGACTTTGTTTCATAACAATTTTCGATATTGTCAAAAACTTTTAAGCAATACTCTGAAATAAGTGGCGTGTGATGATTTGGTTTTAAACCATCATGCAGTATTTTATGAAAAATGTTTAAGTTATAGGAAAGATTACTATGTGATTTCAACTTAAGAGGACATACTGTATGTGCGGACGAGTTGAGTGCCTCCATCTTTATTGAAGTGTGTTAATTATCAACCATTGGGATTATTTCCCATTACATTCATTTCATACTTGTCCTCTGCCAAATTTTACCTTTAATTGTTCTTGTCATTTTAAAAATATATTTATTTTATCAGTTGTGGTGATGTAATGGCATAATTGTATACAGTTTCAATTCTAATTAACTTTATTTCATAACAATTTCTGTATATTTTAGTATATATTTGAAAGAAGTGAGATGTATTGATTTCTATTAGGTTCCAGTATAATTTTTTGTAAATATTAATAATGATAAAGTTTGCCTTATGATACCAACTTAAGGAAGACACACTGCATATGGAGACGAATAGACCTCCATTTTAAATATACAATTATTTTTATTTAATACCGATCTATTTTCATTCAAATTTATCAAGAATTACATTCTTTGATACTCGCTCCTCCGCCAAATTTTAGTGTTGAAGTATAAGAATATAAGTATTCACAATTTTTTTATTTAATTATCCATCTATTTTCATTTAAATTGATCCTAGATTTCAAACATCAAGAATTAGTCAGTAATACTCGCTCCTCCGCCAATTTTATAATAGTATTATAAGTAGTGTCCGACTGAATGCTAGATTTTGGTCGAAGCCGACACCGAAGGTTTAAGTTTAATAAATATTTGTTATAATGCATGAACAAAAGAAGTATAAATAAGATTTTATATATCTCTTTGAAAAAAAGAAATAAGATAACAACAGTATATAGTGTTTAAGAACTTTTTGGGAAATAACACCATTTTAATTTTAAAATTTAGGATTGTGCCTTTTTTATTCATAGGTTCTTAACCATTGACAACGGGGTCTAACCTAGACCCCGAAACGTTTAGAATATACAGCAATTTTCATGACTTGTGGTGTTATTTCCCAAAAAGTACTTAAACATTGAAAAATTCGCCACATATATCCTTATCCCCTATTAGCTCTAATATTCTTTCAATTCTACTTGATCCACGAGGTTTTCTATATTTTAAAATATTATGTTATTATTACCACCGTCCTAGGCACGCAAATCGCGTACATTCGTACAAGTTCGTCCGTCTTCGGGGGTTGCTAGAAAACTTCAGCTTCGGCTGAGTTTTTCAGCAGGTGAAGTCTCGGCCGAACATGATTTTTTCGGCCGAAGGTGGCCGAACCAGAAGCCAAATGTTCGGTGGGACCTTAAGTTTTTTCCCGATTTTCTAAAATAATTAAAAATAAAACTTCTTCGGTATTCTCTATAATAGAATACAGCACTGGCAGATCCAGGAGGTGGACTAAGGGGCTGAACTCCCCCCCAAACCATCTGAGTAGTATGCTTTTTTAGTGTTATTGTGCTAAAATCAACCTTCAGTGACGTCAAGCCTCCCCCCCAAATGAGATCAAGCCCCCTCAAAATGACAATCCTGGATCCACCCCTGGCTACCCAAATTTCTTAAGACGTTAAGTAATCGCTGCTCACATATAAGTAAAAAACTAAAGAGATACACATACACACATACTGAGGAATTGAGAACTTCGTTTAAAAAACAGAAATAACTTCAGCCATTCTTAATACTACAGTGTTGACACGCACTATAAATGACACATTAATAAGGAGATTCCGATTTTGCAAAGTAGGTACACCTTAATATCAAAACTTGTTCAAAATATTTTAAATAAAAAATGTTGTATTTCTGGAATCACCTTTAATTGAACTTAACCTATGTTGATTGTTAATATGGTTTGCTGCTTATCTTTGATGTATTATAAGATTCGTTCCAACAGAACGAATTACCTACACACAACCGATAATGTTCGTGCGCCGTGACAAGTTACTCTTTGTTACACGCAATAGGATTACCGGTGGCTTATCGGTTTTACGTCGTATTGGAACACGCCTATTGGGACAATATATGTACGTAAAATTGTCCGAGTTACAATTTGAACTTCGAGAATACTATATATAACTAAAATTATTGCATTTCCAGGTTCAATGGATCTCAAGGACAGCCATGAAGACGTCAAAGATTCTTTTGACATTCACACTGACCAGCCCCAAATTAGCCACACGGTATTACATCCCGGTCTTTCAAGGCCGTTGCCCTCTCTTATACAAAACGGTAGTCATCAAAGGCCACCTCAGTCTTCCCTGCACCCTGGCAAAGAGACGCGCCCTAGTGTGATCGAATCCTCTCAGCCTCACATTATTGAATGTACCTAAATGTATTTCTGCTCATATTAGTTGGTAGCCTCTGTTAAGTTTTTAATGTTTATTTATTATTGTAGGATGTAAACTTAAATATGCTGTGTTCCAAAAATTATATAAGGTAATGTATATGTTATGTTGCTGCAGACTCGGTCCGAACAAAACAAAAAGCGTCTTTACTCAGATGGTATTTAGACATTCCCCAGTAGTAATATCAATAAGACTTAAAAAAAAACAGTCTATTCGAAGACTAGAATTCAAATGTATTTTTCACTTATCTTTTATATACTTGAACAGGTGGTAGAATGCGTAATTCATATTATTCTGTCATTGACTGATTTATAGAAGGAGATAATTCATAGAAGTAATCCGATTATAAGGGTGCTCTTTTAGAATTTTTCAGTTATTCTAGTTGTTACCTAAATTTTAGGACTACATTAATTAATTCGTGTTATATTCTCAAATATTGTGAGTAAATATTCAGTCGTTGTATTTCAATTAGCTAATTCAGTTAAATATGACTTGGCAACTAATGTATGTTGAGCAGAACGACTTTTATATATAGTATAGTTTTAGACAATGCGAAAAGACCTGAAGACGAGCGATGTGACTGTGTTTTGCTAATTACTCCTTATGGCTTGGAAGCGATTGCACTAACCAAGTAAACCTCAAATAGATTCCGAGTCACTCAGCGTTCTGTGGAGAAGATAATATTAGGGACGGCATTAAGTGAGAAGATACTGGACGAAGTCATCTGATCAAACAAAGTAGTAGATGTGATGAAACGTATTTCACAATTAAAATGACAATGGATGGGGTACATTGTTGGGCAATCAGCCCTTAGATGGATAAGTAAATTACTGCAATGGTGACCATGAGAATCACACCCAAGTAGGAGCAGACCAGAGCTGATGAGTGAAAGATATAATACAGTTTGCCGAGAAAGACTAGCTCCAGAAGACGAGAGACAGTTCCTAGTTGGGCTGAAAAAGAAGAAGACAAACTGAGCTATATTCCAGAAGAGAGCCGCGTCTAAATTTGTGAACTCGAAAGTGACCGGTTCAGCCATGTAGTGAGACTTGAGTAGTAGGTAGATAGAGAACCCTAGTTCGACCTACACTCTGAAACTCATTTATTAGTATTCTCGTGAGGCTTGGGGAGATTGAGGCCGAACTGGACCGTATTTCATTTACAATTTTTCTTTTTTTGTCTCTTGATCTTGGTTTCAAAGCCGGAGTCAAAATGTCAAGTATTTCTCCAATTTAAATGCGGTTTTCGTCTGGAATAATTCATAATTCTAACCACGGAATCATCTCAAAACATATTTATGTAATATGGTATATGCAGTATTTCAATGCAGTTGACCTCTTTTAATTAACTGATATAGCTAAAATTCAATATGTTAAATATGAAACGTAATTTTTTTGATAATACTGTCCTTTCTTGAAAAGGTTTTATGCCAGTTACTAGAGTTTTCAGACCCCTGTTTTTATACAATATGCTTCAAAGGTTAGTCTCCAATTTTTTTCGTAAACTGTACTGCGAAAAAGTAAGCCATACTTTCGAAACTCTATATTTAAAATTCTGTGATATAATGAAGGTTAAGAACATAACTAGTATGTTATTGTTTACTGAATAATAGAGAATTGGGGAATGGAATCTGCGTTCAATGATAAAGACGTTTTTTGTTCACAGGCTTTCGATTTTGTAGGAACATTGAATCTCGTGCATTTTGGAGCGTAGTATACCTAGTACTGATTACAAATTGTTTAAGATACACAATTTTTCTAAAGATACTCATTATTATTGTTGGAATAATATTTATTTAGTATTTATTAATAGTCGTTTAAAGTATCTTATGAAAATTTGCCCGAATTTTTAAATTTAGACTGATAACTGAGAAGCAATACTTAATCGTGACTATGCACTATGTGGATGAAACTAAACTTGTTTTCTCCGATTCGCGGAAACTTTGTTTCATTTTTAGGTTCTTTTGTTCTATTTTCTGTTTATGAGAATAATTAACGGGGAAAATTATCGGTTCTGTTGACTTAAATATTTTGCTGAACTTGAAAAATATACTACTATTGTTTCTCTTGCACTGCTTTGGTTTATTATTTCATTTTGTGATTATTAATATTGAGCAATATCTTTATCTGAAGAAAAATCTACTTTTAAGGAACAATGCTTTTCTCCAAAAAAATAATTTACACTCAATATCCCAAAATGTGTGCTCATAGTGTTTGTGGGAGATCAATAAAAACTGTAAACTTAAAGAGCAATTTGTACACAGAACTCGTCTTGCTGACGTTCCCTGACTAGAAAAACTGATGTGAGTCAATTTGTTTCGGTGAAAGATACTTTATAAACACTTGAAACCAAAAGAGAGAAAATGTCCAGAGTTTGAGTTTGAAAGTTACCATGTCATATAACTAAGCGAACCAAGAGCGATATAGGGCTTTTATTGGTTAAAAAGAATTTAAAAACCATTGGTTTATAACAAATCTCAATTTAAAAAGCATAAGAATATTCATGTTTTCAAGTTTTCTTCGATCCTACGCCAGCGTAAGGGGTCTGTCTTTAACTTTCACAAACACATTAATTAATACAGTTTCAGCACCGTCAGTTTCATGAGCGGTGCAAGAATTGTGCACTCCGCACAGTTGTTGCAATAAAATCGTGTTCTTCTGCTTTATGCCTACTTATTGCTTCCACTGTTTTATGTGTCTTCTATTTTTTAGAATAGCTGTTTTCGTCTCTATCTGCTCGCTTTTTTTTGTTAACCTAACAGTTTTGCAACGGGTATTACATCAACATGATAAGCAACTGGAAAACTTAACAACATGACCACTGATGTCCTTATCTTGAGTGACCTGAAAATCAGTAGAGGACTAAAATGTGACAGTTTCTACAGCGTCATTTGACTATTAGCTCATTATACCTTTATAATATGTCTCTTTAATTCCACACCCAGAACTAGTATGTAAATAGTGTGGTAGAATACACATCAAAATAATTCCTAGCTAAATTTATAAATTCAAGATTCTTGATGTGTGACGTGTCCATTATAATAAGCCGGGATATTCTTGCTTAACCAACGAACACTGCGTGATTTTGTATCCATCTTTAAGACCTCTCTCGAGCCATTCAACCTCATCTAACGATCTTCGGCTAAACCTACTTCAAATTGTCGTTGATTCTTGCAGGGAAAACTAACAATGAGGTATGAGGAATTCAAATATCGAGCAACAAGTCTTTAATGTTAGTGCTATTCCTCGATATGGCCAATAAAGTAATAGCATTGGTTTTGTCCAATATTTTGGACAACTACCACGAACAGTCCCACATCGTCATACGTCTAGATTCTGAAAGCTGCTAGCTTTCTGTTCGTTTTTTATGAAATAGAAAAATTACTTATTTACTACTCCAGCTCCAGCATTCTGTAGTTGTGACATGCTGTTTAAAAATTGATAGTTTTGGGGGGCATTAAGTGAAGTGACGCTTTTTAATTCCGTAAGATTTCGGCAGAACCTGTGGGATCTGTCTATCTCTTGTGACATAAATCTCCAGAGTAATTTATTGCCACTAAATAAATAAGAATTAATATTGGTGTCTTCTTATACCTACTAAACTTATTGTATGAAATAAGTGGGGGAAATGATGATAATATTTAAGGTTAACTAAACAGCTGTATTTAAATTTATTATAAGTATGTACAAATTCACATTTTTTATATAAATTCCTGTTGGACACAACATCAGCTTTGCGTTGCGAATAGAACGACTAATTAACTGAAACTCGATAAAACAACAACCAGTCTAAATTAGTTGCATAAATTGCTAAATTATAAAGGTGACAGAAGTTTTTTTTATGGTCCATTTCACCCCATTGTCGTTATAAGGAATTATTTTGGGCCAAATTCCTTCATCTTTTCACATTAGTGAAGATATTAAATTGCAAATTAATTATAAAAAAAATGTACAACAAGTACGATCAAACCAACTTTAGAGCAAAAGATTACATTTTTATCAAAAACTGACTTGTTTTCCTTTTTTTTATTTTTTGAATTTCCCATTTAACATTCTGTTTCTTTGGATCAATACATGTCATCTAAGCGGACAAAGAAGTGAGAGAACAAATCAACATAATAAAATAACTATGATAAAAAAAAACAAAAATAAAAGTAGGAAAGATTTATTAGCAAATAAAAATAAACCAGAACAGATAATTTTCTCTTTACTACGAGTAACTATCTGCCACCCTCTAGAAAATGAATTTCTTTACTTAGATTTATATTGTGTATTATTATCCATAGTACCCTTCATTATGATGATTACAAACTGAAATGTTAAATTATCTCTACCCATATAGTCCTCACATATTTAAAATGTCTGTAATCTCTCGTCATTTGTAAGTAGGTCACTTCAAAATGTTTCAGTTTGTAGTTTTCCATCGACCAGAAGAGATAAAAAGTATATTCAAATCATAATATACCAAGTAAAAATACATTGTCAGTTTCACTAATCGCTAATCTTTGTATTTATAATATATGTACGTTACAAAAAATATACATGGTGCTTGTGAAGTAAATCTAAGTGAATGTAACGACATCCTAAACATGAATCTTTGATTACTTAATTTTTCTTTTTGCTTGCTCTTAAAACGATAAATCAGTATTAAGTTTTGTTCAAATCATCAAATTGTGTATATGATCGATAATATTTTTTTTGTAAAATATATTTTTGTATATTTAGTGATTGTATATACAGATGAATCCGTTTTGGGTACCTACTGAAAAAATATGTATAAATTTGTATAGAATTTTGTAAATTTATTTATCTAATGAAAAACTTGCCCCCAATTATTTGTATATATTGAAGTTTATTTATTCAGAGTATATTTTTTGTTTCATTTTTTCTCAGTTAAAATAGAGATGGTTCATTTTTACATTGAGTAATATACGCTTGTCAACCGTTGCAATGCCCTGGATGACAGGTAATTGAATACAACTGTTGCGAGGTGTGTTTTGAGCGAAACTTATTTTTATACAATTCATACAATAATATAATAATAGATGTTATATCACGGTTATGTTTAAAAAGTTGCTATTTACTGTGTGACATATTTTATTCCATGTTTGTTTACGTTGTTTAAAAATTACACATATAGGTATTATTTCGTTCAGTCAACATTAACTCAAGCGCCACCTCAAAGTTCTGCACATTATTTTATTTTAAAATAAGGTGGGTACCTTCTTTCTCGAATCATTACTGATTTGCCAAGGTATGGTTTTCTCATCACTGATTTCTTTATCCTGTATAATTTAGAGCGTACAAGTTAGCGTAAGAAATTTTTTCTAGTTTGGAGTTCTCGTTTCCGTTTTTTAAATTCTCCGGATATTTTGGTATGTCTCATGCATGTAAAAATGTTCAAATGACAATTAAATGAAGGAATTTACTTTGAACTTTTACTATTACATCGAAACCAACACCTCCCATCCTTCCTATATTTTTATATTGTATTTTTGTTATTCACTTTGAGTTTGACAGAAGCTATTAGCAACACTAATCACGACTTGGACATCAACCCGCATAAGAGAGTTTGGAAGCTATCGGCCGATATATATAGAAGTAATGGGACACAGCTCAATCACACCTTTCTCACGTCAAATTAGAGTGATTAAATCAAACATACCTTAGTACGAGAGTGCTTACTTAAGAAGTTACGGCACCCTAAATAAAAAAATTAGATGTAATATGTTGTATTTTTGACCAAAAACAAAATAGCGATCAAGCTGAAAATTGATGCACATGAGAACACATTTCATGAGAAGCCGGACAATACTAGCTTACAAGCTTTTCCGAATAATGTAGAGGGTGCTATCGGCAATTTTTTTCGTACGTTCGTTTCTATATTTTTATTATTATTTACATTTTCGCTATCATGAATTTTATAAGGGTATTTTTTTTCTTAAAAATGTTATTACCAATTATGATATTTTATCCAAAAAAATAGCGGGAGTTATTTGAAATTGAACTATGGAAGCAAAAGTTCTTAATAAATATACTTCCCGTCTCTCCTTATCTCACTGTTTCTGTTTCTTTATGTCATTCTAAGTAAGTGGTATATATTTCAGATAAATTAAAATAATTGTCACTATTTTGTTACGCCTCAAGTATTAATACTAACGTGTAATGTAATTATTGTATTAATTATATCTGGAAAGGAAATATGACATGTAGGTTAATTAAAATTTTTATATGCATAATTTTTCACACACAGTTGAGACAATTTCTTTTAAAGCAATTACAATTATATATCCCTCAGTGTGTAATCCAACAAATATTTAATGAAGAAATAATTCAAATGCTTTTTTTTCATCTAAGATATAACTTGGGGGATTCTTTTCTCTTTACGTCATTTAATAATATAGCACCATTGTATTCACGATAATTACCACTAAGATATCGTCTGCCCAAACCAAGACCATATTAAGTTTTAAAATAATGTGATCCAAAAAAATACTACATATAGAGTAATTAAGGTTATCTGATATGGAATAACTTGGCTAAACTAATCATAGATATCTATTTTATAGGTAAAAATTATTTTTACTATGTAAAGGGACTCCTAAATAGAATAAGAAACATCAATGTTGTTGATTCGGTTCGTCGCACAGAGATTAGACATTTGGAGCCCTCTGCAGTGCTTAGTAAAAGTAGACGGAACTTTTCGTAATAGCTTTAGCATTGCGATCGGATTTTCGTCGTTCCACCTTTTTACTATATCGTGGTAAATAATTTCCTATATTAATTTCAATTATTATTCAGACGTTTTAATGTAAAATGTTTACTTTATAATATGAAGCTAGTCAGTACACAAATTTAAAGGCAAGTAAGGTTGGAATTTGTTGTAGTGAATTTCTGTCTTGTGACGTATGTCAAGTCTCAAATGTAATAGACGGCAAAGAGAGAGTTGGAGTGTTTATTAGAACGAAAAGCAAAATTTGTGCCGGTATTGTATAATAATTAATGATATATATTTTTTTGACTATTGATTTTCTATAAAAGAAGAGACTCTTTAACATATTATCTGGTCCCTGTTTATTACACAGAGAATTGAGTTGTATGGGTATTTCAAGACCAACGTGGTGTGTGGTTTCGGACGGAAGTTATGCATTTCATTCCCATACTCATCTATTTGCATATATGTAAGAGTGGGCCCCCGTTAAGAAGCTTTCGCTTCAATTACCTTTGCAACATTAATAATACTTTATGGGCAATAAAATCAAAATTATTTTCATAAAAGATTCGCAATATGGCCACCATTAGTATCAATGCATTTTTGTCTAATAGGGAAAAATGAATTATCAGTTCGTCGCGTATTTTTTTTTTCGCTTTTTTTTTGTATGTATGTTACCTTATTTCTTCTACTGTGGTGCACCGTTTTGAATGAATATGGTCTTGTTTAATAGAGTATATAGCCGGATTGGTGAAACTTCAAATTTTGTAAAAGAATTCTATTTGTAAAGTGATAAAATTTGTGAATGAACACATGCGTGCATGGAAATCGACCAATATCCCTAATATTTTAGTCGATTTTTCGATAACTACTTATGGATGTGTATAGCTTTTTTACGTTTAATCTATTACTTTTCTGCGACGTGCAATTTGCAGTTTTGCAGAAAATCGCCGAAAATTCCAAAATTTCATCGAAATGACATAACAGAAAATCGCCGAAAATTCCAAAATTTCATCGAAATGACATAACGGACATTTCCTCATAAATATTTTAATTCCAACGTAATAGTGCGGTAATTTTAGGTACTGGAAGTTTTAATTGCGAATTTGAAAATTTTCTTGTACATCTCAAGCATATAGGTAGTAAAGCATAGTATTTTCGGCTCCTTAAATCAATGAGTACCAAGATCATTTTGTGTCTATACCAGGCAAATACCTATTTAAATGCAAATTTTTCCATTTTGCGAAGACGGGTGCTTTTGGTTGTCACATTCTCTCGGCCTAATAGAAAATTCAGTGACAACACATGTCACACTTTAAACTGCTATTTGTGCGTTTATAGACAGGGTGTTTAGTTATAGCAAACGAAATCACAAAGTAAAGTGATAGAAGGAGTTGCATTTATATGAAGATTGAAATATAGGACGGACAAGAATGATAGTGGTCCGTAGGCAGCCGTATATACAGCATGGTTGAAATATAGGGTGAACTGGACGTTTGGTGGTATAAAAATGTTGGAAAAAATGTGAAATTAAAATTATATAGGATGATTAAAAAACTGTTATATGATGTGGACATAAGCAAATCATATACAGGATGGTTGAAATATATGCTGGAGTTGAATTATATTTATACAGTCTGATTAAAAAAATATTTCTTTTATAGCCCATAAGAAGTTGCATAAAGTGTGGAGAGGAATTAATGTTACACAGGGCGATAATATAAAATGTTAAAAACGAAATAATTTAAGGGGTAGCCCACAAGGAGTTATATACTATGGTTGAAATATAGGACAGATTTGACTCCGTAAATATGGGATGGATTCTACTTCGTCCAATAGTTTACAGAAGGCAGCTAACAAATTTATGCTTGTCCATGGGCAGTCGTATGTACAGGATGGTTGGTACATAGGTTGGAATGGAATTATCTATAGTTATACAGGGTTGTCAAAAAAGTTGAAAAAACGTTACATGGCGTAGTCCATAAGGGATAAATATATTTTGGGCTTATTAAGTCAACGCGTACTAGTACATTTTGTTCGTAACGATTTACGTGTCATTTTAAATGAGAAAGTATCACTGTGGAATGTTGAGGCTTTCAATGTTACCTGGTTCTGTCTATTAAGGTTATACATACAAAATAAAAAATAAAGAATGAAAACTACCTGAGTTCAAAAAAACTAAAAAGTTGAAAATAAAACATTTTTAAAAAATATATAACCGACTTCTACCTATAACTAAAAAGCTAAAAATAATTATAAGAAAATACAACTCTAACAAATAAATAACACATTCAATGTTGTTAGGTACCTACCCAGGAAGCAAAAAATGTAAACATTAAAAGGTGCTCATTCTATACAAATTAATTACCTACCAATCTAGTATATTTTTCAAGCCGGTGCCAAGCTAATCTAAAATCCTTCATTGCGTACTTATCTACTAATTCATCAAACTTGATTGTTGCTTGGCACCGACTTCAAAAATATACTAGATTGATAGGTAATTAATTTGTACAGAATGAGCACCTTTTAATGTTTACATTTTTTACTTCCTGGATAGGTACCTAACAACATTGAATGTGTTATTTATTTGTTAGAGTTGTATTATGTTATAATTATTTTTAGCTTTTTACTTATAGGTAGAAGTCGGTTATATATTTTTTAAAAATGTTTTATTTTCAACTTTTTAGTTTTTTTGAACTCAGGTAGTTTTCATTCTTTATTTTTTATTTTGTATGTATAACCTTAATAGACAGAACCAGGTAACATCGAAAGCCTCAACATTCCACAGTGATACTTTCTCATTTAAAATGACACGTAAATCGTTACGAACAAAATGTACTAGTACGCGTTGACTTAATAAGCCCAAAATATATTTATCCCTTATGGACTACGCCATGTAACGTTTTTTCAACTTTTTTGACAACCCTGTATAACTATAGATAATTCCATTCCAACCTATGTACCAACCATCCTGTACATACGACTGCCCACGGACAAGCATAAATTTGTTAGCTGCCTTCTGTAAACTATTGGACGAAGTAGAATCCATCCCATATTTACGGAGTCAAATCTGTCCTATATTTCAACCATAGTATATAACTCCTTGTGGGCTACCCCTTAAATTATTTCATTTTTAACATTTTATATTATCGCCCTGTGTAACATTAATTCCTCTCCACACTTTATGCAACTTCTTATGGGCTATAAAAGAAATATTTTTTTAATCAGACTGTATAAATATAATTCAACTCCAGCATATATTTCAACCATCCTGTATATGATTTGCTTATGTCCACATCATATAACAGTTTTTTAATCATCCTATATAATTTTAATTTCACATTTTTTCCAACATTTTTATACCACCAAACGTCCAGTTCACCCTATATTTCAACCATGCTGTATATACGGCTGCCTACGGACCACTATCATTCTTGTCCGTCCTATATTTCAATCTTCATATAAATGCAACTCCTTCTATCACTTTACTTTGTGATTTCGTTTGCTATAACTAAACACCCTGTCTATAAACGCACAAATAGCAGTTTAAAGTGTGACATGTGTTGTCACTGAATTTTCTATTAGGCCGGGAGAATGTGACAACCAAAAGCACCCGTCTTCGCAAAATGGAAAAATTTGCATTTAAATAGGTATTTGCCTGGTATAGACACAAAATGATCTTGGTACTCATTGATTTAAGGAGCCGAAAATACTATGCTTTACTACCTATATGCTTGAGATGTACAAGAAAATTTTCAAATTCGCAATTAAAACTTCCAGTACCTAAAATTACAGCACTATTACGTTGGAATTAAAATATTTATGAGGAAATGTCCGTTATGTCATTTCGATGAAATTTTGGAATTTTCGGCGATTTTCTGTTATGTCATTTCGATGAAATTTTGGAATTTTCGGCGATTTTCTGCAAAACTGCAAATTGCACGTCGCAGAAAAGTAATAGATTAAACGTAAAAAAGCTATACACATCCATAAGTAGTTATCGAAAAATCGACTAAAATATTAGGGATATTGGTCGATTTCCATGCACGCATGTGTTCATTCACAAATTTTATCACTTTACAAATAGAATTCTTTTACAAAATTTGAAGTTTCACCAATCCGGCTATATACTCTATTAAACAAGACCATATTCATTCAAAACGGTGCACCACAGTAGAAGAAATAAGGTAACATACATACAAAAAAAGCGAAAAAAAAATACGCGACGAACTGATAACCTCCTCCTTTTTGGAAGTCGGTTAATTAGAAATATTAAAATTAAAAATATTAAAGAAAATTACTTTACTCTATTATATTGTCAAATATTTGATCAAATATCTTTGATCAAACATGTTTGTCAAAGATATTTGAAAGTGTGATATCTAATCTTTGACAAAATATTAATTTGACATATATCTTTGATCACATTTACACGCGTCATGTATTTTATCAAAGATTTTTGACTTTAATTGTCAGTAAAACTGAAAATTTACGCCTCCGAAGTTTATTATAGAATTGTACAGCAAAGTTTTATTATTTGAGTATGAAGACCGTTGATTTTGTATAATGTTATATATAAAATAAAAACAAAAGGTTAACTGCCTACAACGAAAATTGTTAGTGCCATTGTGTGGACGTACAAAGAAGTTAATAAATATACCAAAAAAATTAAACTAATTATGTGTGTTGTTAAATTGTGAGCTATATCACAGATCTTTATAGATAACTAGCCATTACCCGCGGTTTCACCCGCGTACGGAATGTTCAAGCTTTCGCAAAAAGAAATAACTTATGAGACATATTGATAACCCTAAATAAAAATTTTTCTAACTTGTTTAAACCACCCTACTTAACTATAAATTCACCAATCCCGAATATATTTCACCCAAACTGCAAGTTTATTCGACATTTTTTTTAATCTCCTTGAATAACTGTAACCCTACTTCACCCTATTTGCTATCCTGTATATGCTGCTGTTTATTTCTCACCCAATATAACTTTTTGAACACCTGACTATAACTCTTTTCTACCCTATATTTCAGCTATGCAACCGCTTATGGTCTACGCTGTATAACAATTATTTCTGATATTTTTTGAACCAACGTTCAAAGTACAATTTCTCTTTACCCTGTAATTTAATCACCATTTATATGCGGCTTTTTCTAACATTATGTTAAACACACTCTAATACAATCTTGCTTCTCCCCATATTTCAGATATTCCATACAACTGTTCATGGTCTACCCTATATAACAATTATTTTTTAACTTTTTTACATACAACTTGATGGAAATACCGGTTTTACCCTTGGTGTGTCACAAATTTAAAAACACAGTTTTCCACCCTAACACCAAACTTTTATTTAAGCACTCACCCAAACTGCAACTGCTTATTAGCCACCCTATACACTAATTTTATTCAACATTTTTTTAACCACTTTGTATAACTAAGTCTACTTCCATCTACATTAAAACCATCCTGGATACACTGCTGCCAATTTGTCAAACATTACAACTTATTTTTGAACCACCCTGCATAACCATAAATTTACTCTACAAAATATTTCAACCACCCTGTTGTGCATCTGCTTAGGGGCCACCAAATATAACATTTTTTAAACACTTAACTGTAACTCTGGTCCACTCACTATTTAATATATACAGCTGCGTACGGAATACTATTTTTGAACCACCCTTGAAAGTATAATTTGTCTCCACCCTGTATTTCAACCACCCTTTATATGCAGCTTTTTCTAAAATTGTTTTAATCACACTGTATGAAGTATAATTTTACTTCTATCCGTGTTTTACATATTACTTATATGTAACAGCTCATGTTCTATCCTACAAAAAAATATATCCAACCTGTTTAACTATAATTCTAGTCCACCCGCTATTTCAACAACCTTGTATATGCAACTACTTATCGGGCACCCAATATAACATTTTTTGTACCACTCTTTATAACTATAAACCCATCAATGCCCCATATATGTCACCAACTGCTTATTGGGCACCGTATATAACAATATTTTTCAGCATGTTTTTGAATCACCTTGTATGTATTACCACTGCCATGTAAACGCTATTGCATATTGGTTAATCAATATAACATTTTAAAAGTAATTAACCATAAGACTTCTCCACCCTATATTTCAATTATCCTATCTTTGCAACTTATTATAAACTACGCTATTTAACATTTTTTCCTCATATTTTTTCAACGGCATTATAAAGTACAAGCCGTTACCCGCTGCTTCACCCGCGTATAGAATGATTTTTTATTCGACATTTTTTTCAAACATCTTGAATAACTGTAACCCTACTTCACCCTAGATTGCAACTATCCTGTATATACTGCTGTTTATTTGTCACCCAATATAACTTTTTGAACACCAGACTATAACGCATCTGTACCCTATATTTCAGCTATGCAACTGCTTATAGTCTACACTGTATTACAATTATTTCCGATATTTTTTGAACCAACTTTTTAAGTACAATTTCTCTTTACCCTATATTTTAATCACCCTTTATATGCAGCTCTTTCTAATATTATGTTAAACACACTTTAATCTATAATCTTGCTTCTCGCCATATTTCAGATATTCCATATAGTAGAATACAACTATTCATGGTCTACCCTATATAACAATTATTTTTTAACATTTTTACATCCACCTTGATGGAAATACCGGTAGAACCCTTGGTGTGTCACAAATTTAAAAACACACTTTTGCACCCTACCACCAAACTTTTATTTAAACACTCACCCAAACTGCAACTACTTATTCGCCACCCTATATAACAATTTTGTTCGACATTTTTTTGAATCACCTTGAATAACTGTAACTCTAATTCACCCTATATTGCAACAATCCTGTAGGCTGCTGTTTATTTGTCACCCAATATAACTTTTTGAACACCTGACTATAACTCTTCTCTACCCTATATTTCAGCTATGCAACTGCTATGGTCTACGCCGTATACAATTATTTCTGATATTTTTTAATGACCGTATAAAGTAAAATCTGTCTTTACTCTATAATTTAATCAACCTTTATATGCAGCTTTTTCTAACGTTGTGTTAAACACACTCTAAAACTACATATAATCTTGCTTCTGCCCATATTTCAAATATTCCATATAGTAGAATGCAACTGTTTATGGTCTACCCTATATAACAATTTTTTTAAATTTTTTTGATCCATCCTAATGGAAATGATGTGGGACCCTTCGTGAGTCAGAAATATAAAAACACAGTTTTGCACCCTAACACCAAACTTTTATTTAAACCCTCATCCAAACTGCAACTGCTTATTGGCCACCCTATATAAAAATTTTATTCAAAAATTTTTTTTAACCGATTTGTATAACTAACTCTACTTCTATCTACATTAAAACCACAGTGTATACACCGCTGCCAATGTGTCAAACATAACAACTTATTTTTGAACCACCCTGTATATCCATAATTTTACTCTACAAAATATTTCAACCTTCCTGTATGTGCATCTGCTTAGGGGCAACCAAATATATTTTTTTAAATACTTCTAATCACACTGCATGAACTATAATTTTACTTCGATCCATGTTTCAGATATTGCAGCTTGCAGCTCATGTTCTATCCTACAAAAAAATATATCCAACCTGTTTGACTATAACTCTACTCCACCCACTATTTCAACCACCTTGTATTTGCAACTACTTATCGGCCACCCAGTATAATATTTTTTCTACCACCCTGTATAACTATAAATCCATCAATCTCAAATATATTTTACCAAAACCGCAACTGCTTATGGGGCACTTAAAATAACAATTTTGTTCAACATGTTTTTAAATCACCTTGTATGTCTTACAATTACCCTGTATACGCTGGGATCTAAGGATACAAAAATGTTATATTTGGTGGCAAATAAGTAGTTGCATATAAAAGGTTGTTGAAATATAGGGTGGCTTACACTTAGAATTATACAGGGTGGGTAAAAAATGCTAGAAACATTTTGTTATATAGCATTTGCATATATAGAGTACCTGAAGTATGGTGCGCAGTAAAGCTATAGTTACACAGTGTCATTCAAACAAGGTTAGAAAAAGTTGTAAATGAAGGGTAGTTTAAATGAAGTGTGGGGAAAAATTATACTTTAATATATCTTGAAAAAATATAAGGAAAAAATGTGAAATAGCGTAGTTCATAATAAGTTGCAAAGATAGGATAGTTGAAACATAGGGTGAAGAAGTGTTATTTAAAAAATGTTATATTGGTTGACGAATAAGCAGTTCCCTACCCCACCCTAAATTTCAATCATCCGGTAAATGGAACAGCTTGTAGATAATACCATTACTATAAAATGTCTATGTACTTTTTGGGAAATAACACCACAGTTTAAAGAAAATATTTTTAAACCCACCTGTATAACTGTAATTATACTCCGCTAGATATTTTAACCATCCTATATATGTAACTACTTGTGGATATAAAACAAGTTATTAACCTCAACGTAAACTCCACTTATATTTCAAACACCCTGTATAAACAACTGCTTCTAACATTTCTTTAACCAATCTCATAACTATAATATCTTATGAACATAATTCAAAGATCCTAACTGCTTACCTAACACATTTTTTTAAGTTTTTTATTCACTGAAGAATATTCTACCCCTTTTCAACCACTTGGTATATGGAATTGTTTATGGCCCACTCAATATAACTTTTTTTGGACCACCTCGTTTAACTAATTCCACTCCCCCATATTTCCACCACATCGCATATATCCAGCTGCTTATAGGACACCTAATATAACTTTTTTTAGATTTTTTAAATTCATGTAACTCTACTCCGGTCTAATTTCCTATATACAGAACACCTTGTAAAATTACACTTGATATATGTTGATTTTTGTTAAATCGAAACATGTTACAGTTGCACATTCCGAATTTTGAATAAAAGCTAAGCTGATGCCAGTATTTAATATTTTGTGCGTGCGGTGAAACCAATTTAGTAATTGAATTACCCAACATGGTAGAAGTTTTTTCGCTATATCTACCGTTTCTGTTAATTTAGAGAGATAAAATGTCTACCAGATTTTAAGTCGAAATATAGGCTTCGCAACAAAAAAATATTCAGCAAAATCAGTTAAGTAGTTCTTACGTGATGCCCGAACAAACAAACAAACAGACAAACTTACATTTTTATAATAGTATAGATGAAGCGCAGCGTTGTACTCGACTAAAATGATGTAGGTGGATCCTCTATACTAATACAATTTCTTCACTTGTGTATTTCTTTAGCAACAGACAATTATAGTATCAATATGTATAATGTGGCCCCATCCATTCAAAATTAATTATTTTGGCATTCTTGCCATCTGTCTCAGCTCTTTTAATAAGTTCAGGTGTGGGGTAGTTGCTTCCTGCGACGCGTTTGCTGACCACTTGGTGGTTATTGGTCTCTTTTTATTCTTCTACGAAGGATCACCTACACCCTTTACTTTACTTTAGAATTAACATTTTGCTTACACTGCCAACAAGAAGTTTTGCTTATCACGTCCACTATTGATAAACTATTGCTTTCTAGGCGCCCAATACTTATTTTAATTCTGAAATTGTAGCCATGAAAACACACCGCAGTAGCACAAACAAACATAAAATTACATACATTCCCCATTTTGAATAGAAACTATTTGATCAAATATTTGATGTAGTGTAATATGTCATTTAATGAAATTTGTTCTGACATTCAGATCAAATATTTGATCAAATGTTTTATAAAAGATTTTATCAAAGATCTTTGACAATGTAATACCGGCCTTAAACAAATTATAAAAAGTAAGTTATGGATGAACTACCCGTAAGGCCATGGATACGGTACCAAATACATGGACACCATGATACCATAATATAAGAGATTTATTTCATTAGAAATGTTAAGAAAAATTTTCCGATAGAAAAGGTTAAATGTATAGAAAACGAAAAATATGTTTACGCAAATATACAATGAGAGGGAAAAGTTAATAGATATTTTTATTTAAATTATTTGAATTTAATATATATTGCTATAGAATTCCATTTATCTGAAATAATATATTAAAACATGTGTCTACCACAAAACGAAGTTTTTAACTCTAGTCACATTGTGTTAAAACAATTGAGACCAGACTATTACTGACTGTTTCTTATATATTCGTCTCAGCTTATACTGCGAGGAATTTTTTTTGAGATCCCTTTGATACTATTCAATGATATTTCTTGTGCACTTATTATCCTATGTTTTACCAAATCCCTTGCTCTATAGATGCCATTTCAGAGATTTTACTCTAGATGACATCTACTACCTGGGTTTTATCATTTCTTATCCACTTTTTTTCTGCATTCAGACTCCAAGATTCATCACCCTCATCCCACTTTAAAACTAACAACAAACATAATCAGAAAATAAAGCTCACAAACGAATAACAGGTAGATTATGCACAGATGCAGTTAGTGTAATAAGACAAATTCCCGAAAAAGCAATTGAATATAATGAAACAGCCTTCTTTTTTTATCGACTTCAGAAAGTAAGAGTAACAGAAGTGATTAACCTTCTATATAGTAGAGAAGTAAGTCCCCTTAGACATCCTCAAAATTATTAAGAACATTTACCAAACATACCAAAATAGAATACATGGAAGATTAATCGATTCGATAGAGGTCGGAATGGGAATCAGTCACGGAGACTAGTTGAGTCTATTAGAAATGTCAACGAAGGAAAAGGATTTAGTACGGAAAATAAGGAAATCTATACAGATGACACAGTAGTTAAAGAACAAAGTGAACAAAAGACTGATACATAAACTCAACACTACAGCAAAAAAATAATGTGCCATATCCCAACAAAGAAATAAACCAGCAGCAGTCAAATGGTGATTACTAGTTGTCATTGCGAACTTGTGAATTATTTAATTTCTTCAATTCCATGATACGTTCGGACTATGTGAAATATACAGATTTGCCAGTAATTGTGGTGTTATTTTCAAAAAAATTTAAAAATACAAACTAACAGGATTTTTTTAAACAAAATGCATTAAAATGGAAACAAAGTCAAAAATATATAAAGCACCCACACGAAACAAGACCTGACACAATTTGGACACAAAGAATCTTGGTAATCGCGGAGATGAGAGTATTAAGAACAACCTGAAATGCTTTGAGAGATTGAACAAGGAATGTTCAAATAAGAAGAATATTCACGAATGGACACTTAACAGAAGAAGCTAATGGAACAAGCATATAAACAGAATGACAGATAGAGTAGTTAGCAAAGAGACAAATCACCACTAAGAAGAATAAGCAAAAGGCCGACCATGCAATCGATGGAAGTACAATCTAAGATAAAGGCAAAACTCATTTTAAAATAAGAAATAGAGAAGAACAAAATTAGATATGTCTAGGTGACGGGCTTTGGCATGGAACTAGGCTTATAACCACATTATTTTCAGGGTTTCCCGAGAGATGGTATTTAGTACTTTAGGTTCTACAAAAGATTGCACTTTTAAGTAGTAGTAGTCGCACTTTAAATCGTGTATATGTCTATATAATCGTATATAATAGGAGTGTAGAACGGAAAAGCGACATACAGCATTCTGATGCATCTCACTAGGGCATAGAAAATTTCAATATTATTTAAATGGAAATTACAATTTTCAGTGATATACATTTTGAATCTATTTCTTGTCTTGGTACATTGTATAGACAAATATGTATGTATCTGTAACATTTTTCTTACATTTCTTACAATTTTGATTTGTTACAATTAGTTAAGATGTTCGTTTGATGGATGTTGAATAACTTGCATATATAAAAACCCGTTATCACCAAATAATTTTGATTAAATTAAATTTTAAAATGTAAAATCCTATTAAGAAATCAAGTGTATTTTGTTTCGCCCACTCGTAGTAGTTAACAACTGGTTATTCCTAGTGGGTATATATTTTATCATATCATTTGGGCTCTACACATTGTAGTGGAATCATGCTTATAGTGCTCACATAGCTAGCAATTGGCACCATACAATTGTCGACATACTTAGATTAATAAGCCAAGATCAATTTATCGCCTCTTTTGACTTAAATTCAGTATTAGCAATCCTTGAAAATTATCATTGTCAGGACCTTTATTATTCAGGGTATCAGAAAAGCATGTTACAGCTTTCTGGCGTCAAATTAGAGCGATTCAACTAAACATTTCTTAATACAAAAGTGCTTCCTTTGTATTTTTCAGTAACCAAAATGGCGATCAGGATGAAAATTGATACACATGGGAAGCTGAATAAAAAAACTATATTTTGTTTTATTATTAACATTTTTGCTACTATGAGTGAATTTTATGAAACATATATGCCTACAAAAGTTACACTTGTTTCGTTTCGATATAACATATCGTTTTCAAGAAAAACGGATCTAAGGATTACTTAAAATTTATTCGAATTAGGATATTTTATCAAATTACCCTTTGTTGCAGCTTTATTCAAGTAATTGTCTTATTAGTTTTCATGTTATTTATTAGTGAAGAAATGTCAAACAAGTTTATTGAAATTTTGCCAAGCTATTAGCGTCTTTTGTGTAATTTGTCAAACAGCAGTTACATTATATGTCTCGTATTTGTACTGTATCGTTATTCGATGTCGCGTCACAATTTATTTTTCATTTCTGAGATGGCAGATATGGTTGCGGCGTAATATCAACAGCATTTTGATGAAAGAGTCTCAGCTACAGGATATAATGAATTTTATTCCAGTAGTCGCCAACCCAACAGAAAATTGTTCCAAAATTTATTCCGACGCTCAAAAGAAAATGGAAATTTTAAAGTCATGCCATCTTTTCTAACCGTTGAGCAGAAGAAAATAGGTATACTATGTCTAGTTGAAAAGAAAACCCTGAAATTGGTGTACAATGGTCATCTGTAGCTACAGCTACAGGCCGAGCATAGATACTTTCGGAGTCATCTTTTGTGTACATATCATATGCGCAGGATTGATCTACCAAAAAGATTACATTTTTGTCACTAGTTTCGTAATAAGCAAAATAATGACCCCGATTTTTTGGGTTGAGTGCTGTTTACTGATGAGGCTACTTTTACAAAACATTTTCAACCAATATTCACTTTGAAAATGTTTTGTAAAAGTAGCCTCATCAGTAAACAGCACTCAACCCAAAAAATCGGGGTCATTATTTTGCTTATTACGAAACTAGTGACAAAAATGTAATCTTTTTGGTAGATCAATCCTGCGCATATGATATGTACACAAACGATGACTCCGAAAGTATCTATGCTCGGCCTGTAGCTGTAGCTACAGATGTCCATTGTACACCAATTTCAGGGTTTTCTTTTCAACTAGACATAGTATACCTATTTTCTTCTGCTCAACGGTTAGAAAAGATGGCATGACTTTAAAATTTCCATTTTCTTTTGAGCGTCGGAATAAATTTTGGAACAATTTTCTGTTGGGTTGGCGACTACTGGAATAAAATTCATTATATCCTGTAGCTGAGACTCTTTCATCAAAATGCTGTTGATATTACGCCGCAACCATATCTGCCATCTCAGAAATGAAAAATAAATTGTGACGCGACATCGAATAACGATACAGTACAAACACGAGACATATAATGTAACTGCTGTTTGACAAATTACACAAAAGACGCTAATAGCTTGGCAAAATTTCAATAAACTTGTTTGACATTTCTTCACTAATAAATAACATGAAAACTAATAAGACAATTACTTGAATAAAGCTGCAACAAAGGGTAATTTGATAAAATATCCTAATTCGAATAAATTTTAAGTAATCCTTAGATCCGTTTTTCTTGAAAACGATATGTTATATCGAAACGAAACAAGTGTAACTTTTGTAGGCATATATGTTTCATAAAATTCACTCATAGTAGCAAAAATGTTAATAATAAAACAAAATATAGTTTTTTTATTCAGCTTCCCATGTGTATCAATTTTCATCCTGATCGCCATTTTGGTTACTGAAAAATACAAAGGAAGCACTTTTGTATTAAGAAATGTTTAGTTGAATCGCTCTAATTTGACGCCAGAAAGCTGTAACATGCTTTTCTGATACCCTGAATAATAAAGGTCCTGACAATGATAATTTTCAAGGATTGCTAATACTGAATTTAAGTCAAAAGAGGCGATAAATTGATCTTGGCTTATTAATCTAAGTATGTCGACAATTGTATGGTGCCAATTGCTAGCTATGTGAGCACTATAAGCATGATTCCACTACAATGTGTAGAGCCCAAATGATATGATAAAATATATACCCACTAGGAATAACCAGTTGTTAACTACTACGAGTGGGCGAAACAAAATACACTTGATTTCTTAATAGGATTTTACATTTTAAAATTTAATTTAATCAAAATTATTTGGTGATAACGGGTTTTTATATATGCAAGTTATTCAACATCCATCAAACGAACATCTTAACTAATTGTAACAAATCAAAATTGTAAGAAATGTAAGAAAAATGTTACAGATACATACATATTTGTCTATACAATGTACCAAGACAAGAAATAGATTCAAAATGTATATCACTGAAAATTGTAATTTCCATTTAAATAATATTGAAATTTTTCTATGCCCTAGTGAGATGCATCAGAATGCTGTATGTCGCTTTTCCGTTCTACACTCCTATTATATACGATTATATAGACATATACACGATTTAAAGTGCGACTACTACTACTTAAAAGTGCAATCTTTTGTAGAACCTAAAGTACTAAATACCATCTCTCGGGAAACCCTGAAAATAATGTGGTTATAAGCCTAGTTCCATGCCAAAGCCCGTCACCTAGACATATCTAATTTTGTTCTTCTCTATTTCTTATTTTAAAATGAGTTTTGCCTTTATCTTAGATTGTACTTCCATCGATTGCATGGTCGGCCTTTTGCTTATTCTTCTTAGTGGTGATTTGTCTCTTTGCTAACTACTCTATCTGTCATTCTGTTTATATGCTTGTTCCATTAGCTTCTTCTGTTAAGTGTCCATTCGTGAATATTCTTCTTATTTGAACATTCCTTGTTCAATCTCTCAAAGCATTTCAGGTTGTTCTTAATACTCTCATCTCCGCGATTACCAAGATTCTTTGTGTCCAAATTGTGTCAGGTCTTGTTTCGTGTGGGTGCTTTATATATTTTTGACTTTGTTTCCATTTTAATGCATTTTGTTTAAAAAAATCCTGTTAGTTTGTATTTTTAAATTTTTTTGAAAATAACACCACAATTACTGGCAAATCTGTATATTTCACATAGTCCGAACGTATCATGGAATTGAAGAAATTAAATAATTCACAAGTTCGCAATGACAACTAGTAATCACCATTTGACTGCTGCTGGTTTATTTCTTTGTTGGGATATGGCACATTATTTTTTTGCTGTAGTGTTGAGTTTATGTATCAGTCTTTTGTTCACTTTGTTCTTTAACTACTGTGTCATCTGTATAGATTTCCTTATTTTCCGTACTAAATCCTTTTCCTTCGTTGACATTTCTAATAGACTCAACTAGTCTCCGTGACTGATTCCCATTCCGACCTCTATCGAATCGATTAATCTTCCATGTATTCTATTTTGGTATGTTTGGTAAATGTTCTTAATAATTTTGAGGATGTCTAAGGGGACTTACTTCTCTACTATATAGAAGGTTAATCACTTCTGTTACTCTTACTTTCTGAAGTCGATAAAAAAAGAAGGCTGTTTCATTATATTCAATTGCTTTTTCGGGAATTTGTCTTATTACACTAACTGCATCTGTGCATAATCTACCTGTTATTCGTTTGTGAGCTTTATTTTCTGATTATGTTTGTTGTTAGTTTTAAAGTGGGATGAGGGTGATGAATCTTGGAGTCTGAATGCAGAAAAAAAGTGGATAAGAAATGATAAAACCCAGGTAGTAGATGTCATCTAGAGTAAAATCTCTGAAATGGCATCTATAGAGCAAGGGATTTGGTAAAACATAGGATAATAAGTGCACAAGAAATATCATTGAATAGTATCAAAGGGATCTCAAAAAAAAATTCCTCGCAGTATAAGCTGAGACGAATATATAAGAAACAGTCAGTAATAGTCTGGTCTCAATTGTTTTAACACAATGTGACTAGAGTTAAAAACTTCGTTTTGTGGTAGACACATGTTTTAATATATTATTTCAGATAAATGGAATTCTATAGCAATATATATTAAATTCAAATAATTTAAATAAAAATATCTATTAACTTTTCCCTCTCATTGTATATTTGCGTAAACATATTTTTCGTTTTCTATACATTTAACCTTTTCTATCGGAAAATTTTTCTTAACATTTCTAATGAAATAAATCTCTTATATTATGGTATCATGGTGTCCATGTATTTGGTACCGTATCCATGGCCTTACGGGTAGTTCATCCATAACTTACTTTTTATAATTTGTTTAAGGCCGGTATTACATTGTCAAAGATCTTTGATAAAATCTTTTATAAAACATTTGATCAAATATTTGATCTGAATGTCAGAACAAATTTCATTAAATGACATATTACACTACATCAAATATTTGATCAAATAGTTTCTATTCAAAATGGGGAATGTATGTAATTTTATGTTTGTTTGTGCTACTGCGGTGTGTTTTCATGGCTACAATTTCAGAATTAAAATAAGTATTGGGCGCCTAGAAAGCAATAGTTTATCAATAGTGGACGTGATAAGCAAAACTTCTTGTTGGCAGTGTAAGCAAAATGTTAATTCTAAAGTAAAGTAAAGGGTGTAGGTGATCCTTCGTAGAAGAATAAAAAGAGACCAATAACCACCAAGTGGTCAGCAAACGCGTCGCAGGAAGCAACTACCCCACACCTGAACTTATTAAAAGAGCTGAGACAGATGGCAAGAATGCCAAAATAATTAATTTTGAATGGATGGGGCCACATTATACATATTGATACTATAATTGTCTGTTGCTAAAGAAATACACAAGTGAAGAAATTGTATTAGTATAGAGGATCCACCTACATCATTTTAGTCGAGTACAACGCTGCGCTTCATCTATACTATTATAAAAATGTAAGTTTGTCTGTTTGTTTGTTTGTTCGGGCATCACGTAAGAACTACTTAACTGATTTTGCTGAATATTTTTTTGTTGCGAAGCCTATATTTCGACTTAAAATCTGGTAGACATTTTATCTCTCTAAATTAACAGAAACGGTAGATATAGCGAAAAAACTTCTACCATGTTGGGTAATTCAATTACTAAATTGGTTTCACCGCACGCACAAAATATTAAATACTGGCATCAGCTTAGCTTTTATTCAAAATTCGGAATGTGCAACTGTAACATGTTTCGATTTAACAAAAATCAACATATATCAAGTGTAATTTTACAAGGTGTTCTGTATATAGGAAATTAGACCGGAGTAGAGTTACATGAATTTAAAAAATCTAAAAAAAGTTATATTAGGTGTCCTATAAGCAGCTGGATATATGCGATGTGGTGGAAATATGGGGGAGTGGAATTAGTTAAACGAGGTGGTCCAAAAAAAGTTATATTGAGTGGGCCATAAACAATTCCATATACCAAGTGGTTGAAAAGGGGTAGAATATTCTTCAGTGAATAAAAAACTTAAAAAAATGTGTTAGGTAAGCAGTTAGGATCTTTGAATTATGTTCATAAGATATTATAGTTATGAGATTGGTTAAAGAAATGTTAGAAGCAGTTGTTTATACAGGGTGTTTGAAATATAAGTGGAGTTTACGTTGAGGTTAATAACTTGTTTTATATCCACAAGTAGTTACATATATAGGATGGTTAAAATATCTAGCGGAGTATAATTACAGTTATACAGGTGGGTTTAAAAATATTTTCTTTAAACTGTGGTGTTATTTCCCAAAAAGTACATAGACATTTTATAGCAATGGTATTATCTACAAGCTGTTCCATTTACCGGATGATTGAAATATAGGGTGGGGTAGGGAACTGCTTATTCGTCAACCAATATAACATTTTTTAAATAACACTTCTTCACCCTATGTTTCAACTATCCTATCTTTGCAACTTATTATGAACTACGCTATTTCACATTTTTTCCTTATATTTTTTAAAGATATATTAAAGTATAATTTTTCCCCACACTTCATTTAAACTACCCTTCATTTACAACTTTTTCTAACCTTGTTTGAATGACACTGTGTAACTATAGCTTTACTGCGCACCATACTTCAGGTACTCTATATATGCAAATGCTATATAACAAAATGTTTCTAGCATTTTTTACCCACCCTGTATAATTCTAAGTGTAAGCCACCCTATATTTCAACAACCTTTTATATGCAACTACTTATTTGCCACCAAATATAACATTTTTGTATCCTTAGATCCCAGCGTATACAGGGTAATTGTAAGACATACAAGGTGATTAAAAACATGTTGAACAAAATTGTTATTTTAAGTGCCCCATAAGCAGTTGCGGTTTTGGTAAAATATATTTGAGATTGATGGATTTATAGTTATACAGGGTGGTAGAAAAAATATTATACTGGGTGGCCGATAAGTAGTTGCAAATACAAGGTGGTTGAAATAGTGGGTGGAGTAGAGTTATAGTCAAACAGGTTGGATATATTTTTTTGTAGGATAGAACATGAGCTGCAAGCTGCAATATCTGAAACATGGATCGAAGTAAAATTATAGTTCATGCAGTGTGATTAGAAGTATTTAAAAAAATATATTTGGTTGCCCCTAAGCAGATGCACATACAGGAAGGTTGAAATATTTTGTAGAGTAAAATTATGGATATACAGGGTGGTTCAAAAATAAGTTGTTATGTTTGACACATTGGCAGCGGTGTATACACTGTGGTTTTAATGTAGATAGAAGTAGAGTTAGTTATACAAATCGGTTAAAAAAAATTTTGAATAAAATTTTTATATAGGGTGGCCAATAAGCAGTTGCAGTTTGGATGAGGGTTTAAATAAAAGTTTGGTGTTAGGGTGCAAAACTGTGTTTTTATATTTCTGACTCACGAAGGGTCCCACATCATTTCCATTAGGATGGATCAAAAAAATTAAAAAAAATTGTTATATAGGGTAGACCATAAACAGTTGCATTCTACTATATGGAATATTTGAAATATGGGCAGAAGCAAGATTATATATAGTTTTAGAGTGTGTTTAACACAATGTTAGAAAAAGCTGCATATAAAGGTTGATTAAATTATAGAGTAAAGACAGATTTTACTTTATACGGTCATTAAAAAATATCAGAAATAATTGTATACGGCGTAGACCATAGCAGTTGCATAGCTGAAATATAGGGTAGAGAAGAGTTATAGTCAGGTGTTCAAAAAGTTATATTGGGTGACAAATAAACAGCGGCCTACAGGATTGTTGCAATATAGGGTGAATTAGAGTTACAGTTATTCAAGGTGATTCAAAAAAATGTCGAACAAAATTGTTATATAGGGTGGCGAATAAGTAGTTGCAGTTTGGGTGAGTGTTTAAATAAAAGTTTGGTGGTAGGGTGCAAAAGTGTGTTTTTAAATTTGTGACACACCAAGGGTTCTACCGGTATTTCCATCAAGGTGGATGTAAAAATGTTAAAAAATAATTGTTATATAGGGTAGACCATGAATAGTTGTATTCTACTATATGGAATATCTGAAATATGGCGAGAAGCAAGATTATAGATTAAAGTGTGTTTAACATAATATTAGAAAGAGCTGCATATAAAGGGTGATTAAAATATAGGGTAAAGAGAAATTGTACTTAAAAAGTTGGTTCAAAAAATATCGGAAATAATTGTAATACAGTGTAGACCATAAGCAGTTGCATAGCTGAAATATAGGGTACAGATGCGTTATAGTCTGGTGTTCAAAAAGTTATATTGGGTGACAAATAAACAGCAGTATATACAGGATAGTTGCAATCTAGGGTGAAGTAGGGTTACAGTTATTCAAGATGTTTGAAAAAAATGTCGAATAAAAAATCATTCTATACGCGGGTGAAGCAGCGGGTAACGGCTTGTACTTTATAATGCCGTTGAAAAAATATGAGGAAAAAATGTTAAATAGCGTAGTTTATAATAAGTTGCAAAGATAGGATAATTGAAATATAGGGTGGAGAAGTCTTATGGTTAATTACTTTTAAAATGTTATATTGATTAACCAATATGCAATAGCGTTTACATGGCAGTGGTAATACATACAAGGTGATTCAAAAACATGCTGAAAAATATTGTTATATACGGTGCCCAATAAGCAGTTGGTGACATATATGGGGCATTGATGGGTTTATAGTTATAAAGAGTGGTACAAAAAATGTTATATTGCGTGCCCGATAAGTAGTTGCATATACAAGGTTGTTGAAATAGCGGGTGGACTAGAATTATAGTTAAACAGGTTGGATATATTTTTTTGTAGGATAGAACATGACTTTACATATAAGTAATATGTAAAACACGGATAGAAGTAAAATTATACTTCATACAGATTAAAACAATTTTAGAAAAAGCTGCATATAAAGGGTGGTTGAAATACAGGGTGGAGACAAATTATACTTTCAAGGGTGGTTCAAAAATAGTATTCCGTACGCAGCTGTATATATTAAATAGTGAGTGGACCAGAGTTACAGTTAAGTGTTTAAAAAATGTTATATTTGGTGGCCCCTAAGCAGATGCACAACAGGGTGGTTGAAATATTTTGTAGAGTAAATTTATGGTTATGCAGGGTGGTTCAAAAATAAGTTGTAATGTTTGACAAATTGGCAGCAGTGTATCCAGGATGGTTTTAATGTAGATGGAAGTAGACTTAGTTATACAAAGTGGTTAAAAAAATGTTGAATAAAATTAGTGTATAGGGTGGCTAATAAGCAGTTGCAGTTTGGGTGAGTGCTTAAATAAAAGTTTGGTGTTAGGGTGGAAAACTGTGTTTTTAAATTTGTGACACACCAAGGGTAAAACCGGTATTTCTATCAAGTTGTATGTATAAAAGTTAAAAAATAATTGTTATATAGGGTAGACCATGAACAGTTGTATGAAATATCTGAAATATGGGGAGAAGCAAGATTGTATTAGAGTGTGTTTAACATAATGTTAGAAAAAGCCACATATAAATGGTGATTAAATTACAGGGTAAAGAGAAATTGTACTTTGAACGTTGGTTCAAAAAATATCAGAAATAATTGTTATACAGCGTAGACCATAAGCGGTTGCATACCTGAAATATAGGGTAGAAAAGAGTCATAGTCAGGTGTTCAAAAAGTTATATTGGGTGAGAAATAAACAGCAGCATATACAGGATAGCAAATAGGGTGAAGTAGGGTTACAGTTATTCAAGGAGATTAAAAAAAATGTCGAATAAACTTGCAGTTTGGGTGAAATATATTCGGGATTGGTGAATTTATAGTTAAGTAGGGTGGTTTAAACAAGTTAGAAAAATTTTTATTTAGGGTTATCCATATGTCTCATAAGTTATTTCTTTTTGCGAAAGCTTGAACATTCCGTACGCGGGTGAAACCGCGGGTAACGGCTAGTTATCTATAAAGATCTGTGATATAGCTCACAATTTAACAACACACATAATTAGTTTAATTTTTTTGGTATATTTATTAACTTCTTTGTACGTCCACACAATGGCACTAACAATTTTCGTTGTAGGCAGTTAACCTTTTGTTTTTATTTTATATATAACATTATACAAAATCAACGGTCTTCATACTCAAATAATAAAACCTTGCTGTACAATTCTATAATAAACTTCGGTTGAAATAAGAGTGGAGCAAAACTATAGTTATTCAGAGTGGACATTTGAGTTAAAGGATGGAGAATAATTACATTTATACTTTATACTTTAGACTAAAGTTAGCATAGCTACATCTTTACCGGGGTGACCTTCGGGGCGTTTTTATTGCTAATTAACTGGCTATCGAATGGCACTAGAGCAAATAACCAAAAAGTACTCGTTCGTTTCCTACTGAATTTCTCACCCCCTGACAATTAATAAAAATATTAATTTTAATGCTTTTTGTTGTTAAAATTAGTAACTTTTAATTGCTAAGTAATTGCTGAACTTCTACCCTCGTTACGATTTTATTCGTCCAATCCCGTTCGAGAAACTGTGGTTATTCCAAATTTAGACTATGGGTAGCATAGTCATATCTATATCTCCAGAACGTTCAGCGCTACCGGGATAATCTTGGGGGCTTATTTTATTGCTAATTAATTGCTATTGAATGGCACTAGAACAAAACAACTGAAAGTTACCCCTTTATCCCCTTCTGAACTTCTCACCCCCTGACAATAAACAATAACATTTATTTCAATATTTTTTGTTGTTAAAATCAGTAGACTTTTAATTGCTAATTAATTGCTGAAGTTCGACTCTCGTTACGATTTCATTCATCCAACCCCTTCCCAGGAACTGTGGCTATGCAAATTTTAGCCATATTTATATCTTCGGAACGAACAGCGCTACCGAGGTGATCTTGGGGACGTATGTTATTGCTAAATAATTGATATCAAATGACATCAGAGTAAATACTCCGAAACTGCATCTTTATCCCCTAGTGAATTTCTCACCCTTTGAAATGAACAGAAATATTTAGTTCAATATTTTTCTTGTCAAAATTAATTGAATTTTAATTGGTAATTAATTGCTGGAGCTATACCTTCGTTACGATTTTAATGCTCCAACCCCTTTCGACATCTATGGCTATGCCAGCTTTGGACTAAAGTTAGTATAGCGATAGCTATATCTTCATAACCAACAACGTTATCGGGGTGCTCTTGGGGGCTTATTTTATTGTTAATTAATTGCTTTCAAATGGCACCAGAGTAAATACCCAAGAACTACCATTTTACCTCCTAGTCATTTTTCACTCCTTACAAATTTAGTTAAAATATTATTTCAATGTTTTTCCTTACAATCAGTATACCATTGCAAATTAATTACTGAAGCTTGTTAGGTGCGCTACATGCATCATATAATGTAAAACATTAAAATTTTAAATTTTACACTTTGTGCGTCTTCATATAGTTTCATTTGTCTTTGACAACAGGGTCATTTTATATTATTTTCAGTGAAAATGAAAATGATATAAACGATTTTATATAAAGATAAGGATAATATAATGTGCTTTCAGACAAAACTATTTAAATTTAAGGTAAACAATTTTATATTAATTTTTTAAATTTATTTTGTGTTATAAAATAAATAAATTATTGTTCTTATAGGTGACCTCATAAGTGATGAAGAACGTACAAAACTTCCCAAACTTTGATAATAAATTAACAATTACACCGAATTAAAGTTGATTTGTATTATTTTCTCCTTCGACTTCCATCGTTCTTGAAATTTTTATTTTGCATTCAATCTTTGTTAGTCTTAATATCTACAATTTCAAGGTCACAACGTGTTTAAAAAGTAAATAGAATTTTAATTTATACAAAACCTAAGGCTAAGAAACTCACTTTAATTTTCACTCAAAATGATATAAAATTACCCCGTTGTCAATGACAATGAAGAAACTATGTGAAAATACACAATTGTAATATTTCAAATTTAAGTGTTTAACAACATTATATGACGCTTATGACGTCACCTAACGAGCTTCAGTAATTAATTTTAAAAGTATACTGGGAGGGGGACAAATTCAGTAGGGGACGAAGGGGTGGTTTTTGAGTATTTGCTCTAATGCTATTCGATAGCAATTGATTAGCAATAAAATACGCCCTCAAGATCGCCCCGGTAGCGCTGAACGTTTTGAAGAATATGGCTATGCTACCCTTAGTCTAAACAGAATAGTCACAGTTTCTCGGAAGGGATTGGACTAATTAAATCGTAACGAGGGTAGAACTTCAGCAATTACTTAGCAATAAAAAGTCTACTAATTTTAACAACAAAAAAACATTGAAATTAATATTCTTGTTAATTGTCAAGGGGTGAGAAATTCCATTGGAGACGAAGGAGTACTTTTTGGTTATTTGCTCTAGTGCCATTCGATACCCAGTTAATTATAAATAAGAAACGCCCCGAAGATCACCCGGTAGCGCTGTTGGTTCCGGAGATATAGATGTGGCTATACTAACTTTAGTCTCAAGTTAGCATAGCCACTGTTTCTCGGAAGGGGTGGGAGCAATACATTTCATTTTTCGTAATAAATTAGCAATAAATTCTGCAGGAAGTCCCACTTGGGCGTTATGAAATGGCTATGCTAGCTTAACACACATCCCAGGAAATGTAACTTAAGAGATATGCTCACACTCATTGCATGATTTAAAAAAAATAGTAAGAATATCTAAATTAATTCTCATCCTGCAGATAATAATTTTCAAAATCATTATAGTGTATTATTAAACGTATTTATAAAGGAGCACTATTTTTATGAATTGCTATGTCAAATTGAATATCTAAGGCTAGCAGAATTATGTTCTGAAGATCCACTAAAAATCTATGATTTTAATAAACCTACAGTTTTCCTGGAATAAAAACTTTTTTATTTTAATGATATTCTTTATGTTAAATATCACACATGCACAAAAATAAATATTGGTCCTATAAATCCAATAACAATTCATATGCCCATTGTGAAGTAATACAGCTCTTAAGATATATTAAGAGGAATCAATGAATAAAGGACACTCAGTTGGATCATAGTTTCTTTTCATCGCATTAAAAAGTTCGGAAACTTTATGAGAAAAGCCAAATCATCACCTATGGTTAAAGTTGCTGTAAATTCAACTTCACTTCCTGTAATCAGTTACTTCTGTGTTTGATGTTAATTAGTTCCACTATCGTAGAAGAGAGAGAAGAATCTCTGAGATAGATTTAAATTATATTATTCCATTTTGGGTATGTGCGATGTAACATCTTATTCGAAGATATTGTCTTCATTAGAAGCAATAAACTACATAGATTGAGGACTCTCTCCATAAAATTGCTTATCCAGGCGACAGATACAGTTTTTCTCCCGATGCCCAAAGTATTCAAGTCATCATGCACGTTTCACAGAAAAAATAGCGTCCATCTTTTAATGTGCTACCCATTAAGAATCCAAAATAATGCTGTTTTCGAATGTAGGTATTGCCAACAAAAAAGACTACTACTTAATTCAAACATTTTATTATGTTATCAAAAATAAATACATCTAAAAAACAAAAACCGACTTCAAAAAAATTAACTAAAAAGCATGAAATAATTTTATGCTACAACAATTAAATACTTTTTATGAAGTCGGTGCCAATTTGAACAGCGAACTCCACCAAAGCATAATGTATAAGAAAATCCGGAAAAAAGTTTTTCCCCATTTTCTAAGAAACGGTGTTAATGAAAATAATTTGGTCAAGTGCGAGTTGAACTCGCATACTTAGGGTTCCGTACCACCTTCAAGATTCTAATATTCCAGTTTCAGACAAGCAGGGAATGAGTGCATTTTCTTATATTTACCTTTATATCTTTTAAAGGAAGCGTTTTAAATTTATAAAAAATATACACTTTTATTTTCCACACATAGACTTTTTATTTTATCTGCTTCAGGATTCGCTTGATTTTTATCAGAATAGTTGTATTTAATTTTCTAATTTGGCCCCAAAAATTTTAGTTTTATTTTATTAATAAACTTTCAGAGAAGTCTTTTATAATCTACTGTCTGAGTTTTGATGCTCTGTAGATAGGAAGATAAAGGGGAAAATAGGTCAAGTTTTAAATTATAAATTATTAAATGTGTTATTCAAATTATTAAAAAATACAAATAAAATATATTTTTCAAAATTTAAATAGTGTAGTTTCTAAAGAGGGAATTAAGTCGATGTTTAATATTTTTGTTAATATCTTTTAAACAAATGATTTAAAAATATAATATATATGTAATTCACATAATGAGCCTTTTATCTGATATATTACATGATGCGATAGAAAAGTGAATCTTTATTTTCCATTTAATTGTATAATTTGTCCCTAAAATTACTATGGGGGTTTTCTAATAATTTATTTTTTTAATTCTATTATTTGGGGGCCAAATAATAGAATTAGGGATTTTTTTTCATATTTTTCCTATAAACAAAAAAATTTAGGTCTTATAGTTTGGAGAATAACGGGGAGAATGGGTAATTTTTTTAAAATATTTTTTACTATGTTTTAAAATATTCATTTTAACAAAATTAAAGAAATATATATTTTTATTCGTCATAATGAGCCCTGTGATTTGATATATGACATGACCCGTTAGAAACAATTAAAAAGTTTTTATTTTCCATTTAATTCTATAATTTGCCCCCCAAAATGAATATTAGGGGTTTCTCCTTATTTTTCCAGTAAAGTTCAGGTGAGGGGCTATACTTCCATTTTTTCAAATTTTTTCAGCTTACGGTTTCGGAGATAAGGGAGGGGGGAATGGGTAAATTTTTTTATATTTTTGTTAATATCTTTAATTAATTAATTTTAAATATATGAAAAAATATATTTATTTTCGTTATAATGAGCTCTTTCATTTGATATATAACATGATGGGTTAGAAACAATTTTAATTTTATATTTTCCATTTAATTCTATAATTTGCCCCCCAAAATAAATATTAGGGGTTTCTCCTTATTTTTCCAGTAAAGTTCAGGTGAGGGGCTATACCTCCATTTTTTTTCAAATTTTTCCAGCTTATGGTTTCGTAGATAAGGGGGGGGAATGGGTAATTTTTTTATATTTTTGTTAATATCCTTTAATTAATTTATTTTAAAACTATGAAAAAAATATATTTGTTTTCGTCATAATGAGGCCTTTCATTTGATATATAACATGATGGGTTAGAAACAATTTTAATTCTATATTTTCCATTTAATTCTGTAATTTGCCGCACAAAATTAGAGGTTTCTCCTTATTTTTTCAGTAAACTTCAGGTCAGAACCTAGACCTCTATTTTTTTCAAAACTTTACGTTTTATAGTTTCGGAGATAAGGTGGGTGGAATGGGTAAATTTTGGTATATTTTCGTTAATATTTATTTAAATATATTTTTTTTAAATATGAAAAAAATATATTTGTGTCCTCAGAATGAGATCTTTCATTTGATATATTACACGATGCGTTTGAATTTTTTTTTATTTTTAAATTTTTATTTAATTCTATAATTTGCCCCTTAAAATTAATATTAATGGTTATTTTTCCTGTAAAGTTCGGGCAACGTTCTATATTTCTTATTTTTTTCAAAATTTTAGGCTGAGTAGTTTCGGAGATCGGGGGGGGGAACGGTCGATTTTTTTAGTTTTTCCACCCAAGAAGTACCCCTAAAATCAAAATTTCTTCATTTACGATATGATCTGATCGGGTCACCAAACTATATATTGATACCAAATTTCAATCGTTTAGGAGAAAATTGCTGCGATGTGACAGAGGAAGAAATCCTGAGTGATATTATAAGGGTATCCGTATATTGTATATACGGAACCCTAAAACTACTACGAAACAGGATCCTGTATAAACGGTCGAAATTCCTTGAACCGTTTGCAAGTAATCGGTGAACAAACAAAAAAACAGAGACACAGGCGAATTGAGAACCCCTTTTTTGAAATCGGTTACTAAACCGGCTGACCCGGGCAATTGTCCCCTACGCTCTTGTATTAGCACAAGTGTTAATTGATTACTGGAAGAAATTAAGTACTTCAGAATAATTATGTTTAATTGTTTCTGCTCTTTTTCTATAATTTTTAGCGAATAATAGGTATGCAGTTTTGGAATACACTTTATCCCAGTAAATGAATAAGGCCCCTTTCCATGGCTCTCATACACAAAAAATCTTAATGATCTTAACTAAAATAATGAAATTTTCTTGATACCTAACTTTGATTCATCTGTAGGTACCTCTATATATATAGCCCCAAACTAAACATATTAAAATCGCAAATTAGCAATCTCTTTTCTGCTATTCCTCACTAGATGGCTGGAACTTGACGTTATCATAACAACTCATTTTCTATAATGGTCTGGTTTAAATTTACAAATCTTAAGTTCTGTAACTCATGCCTAGATGTCAACATTATAGAGGACATAAGGCAATAATATATAGAAAGATATTCTTTGCCCGCTCTTTTACTATTCACCTACAGATGGCAGAAGGCAGAGTCACAAGGCAGAGTACAGTATATTGAAATCTTGTATTAAAATAATTATAATGTACATTAAAATAAAAATGCATGTATTATTGCAAGCATATTATAATTAATCCACTTATATTCAAATAATTAATCCCTTGATACATTTTTTTTAACAAGATTGGAATACCCAAATAATTGTGCATATGAACGACTGCTATATGTACACTGTTGCCATTTTCCCTTGGTTTACTATTGTGTTTTTATTATATTCATTTTATAGGATGTGCCATATATTGCTGTTCTTTTTAACAATATTTGCAAATGTGCAAATCAAGAATTTCTTCTGCATTTCTTCATCACTTCTCCATATTTTCTGCTAAATCGCTTCTCCATTATTTCTACATCTCCTAGGAGACCTTAAATTGTCAGAACGCCAATAATCAAAATTCTCAACGGAAATGAACCTAATACGTAACCAATCCAAAAGATCGAAAATAGTAATGTGTATATAGTATCAGCAAATATTAGATGAGCCTTAGTTAACAACATTTTCGTATACAGTGCAGTACTTTAATTCTGAGAAACAATATCTACTTTTAAAGTTATTGGGAAGGAGGGTAAGACTCCTAAACGATACCTATATGTAACGGATAGGCTTCTCTTTGTATGATCTGTGGGATAGGCCAAGGCAGCGAGCAGAAAATTAAATAGACATGAGGCGCTAGATTGACGAGGCTACCAGAGAAAAACTACATTGGCAATAGGAACCGTAAACGTCTTAACTTTGATAGGTGACATAAGACATAATGGAGAAAAATATATAACAGTCCAAGTGTGAACAAATACTATTTATTGTATTACATAGCCGCAGACAAGCCAAACTGGCGTGAGATTATAGCCAAACAATAATAATTAATCAAAAAAGGAACGAGGTGGGTTTTGTAGCTTTTGAGTAGTAGATTAAGCCCTAAAAATTGCTCGCTAAAGCAACAATGCTTTAGATTTCACTACCTACACATGGCAAGTGAAACTGTGTGAAGCCAAAGTTAAGTTAGAAAATCTTGTGAGAAGAAATGGTCAATGGAGAAAAATACGTAGAGATGATATCCCGTTCTTAACCTGGGTGAATTATAAGACATAAACGTCGGTATTTATGGATGATATTATAGGATATTATCGCACATTGGTGCCTGGACGTTGGGCACATGCGCTCATATCGACTGAATTTTGTGGTTTTAGCCCGGCATCAAAATTATATCAAGTAGCCCGATGAATCTTTCCTGAATTCAACATCAGATGCACGCAATCAAAACGAAAATAAAATTGAAGACATTAGATTCCGACACCCATTCCCACACCTACCCAATCAGCTAAAAAAAAAATGGAAATTCCACGACAAAACTACACACCTCTGGTAACAGAAGAGTTGTTTTCAAAAATAAGGAAGAAAGTGAGGAATATATAGGGAACTTTAGCTATGGTGAAATAAATGAAAAGGGAAGTATGCTAGTGCATTTTCAAACATCACTCCTTCCATAATCAATGAACTACTTCTCCAGTGCAATCAGGGTTGTACCCAGCTTTTGGTTTAGGGAGGGGCAGATTAGACAAAAAATTGTCCTAGAGGGGGTAAGTCGAAAAAAAATTGTCCTAGAGAGAGTGACAGATCAGAAATTATTTGGACCAGGGGGGACAAGTCAGCAATTTTATGGGAAGCTTTAATGGCTCACGGCAAGTTTTTCAGGTCTGGGGGCAGCAGTCCCCCCCCCTCTTAGGTATTAAGGGCAAAATTTTCACTAGACACTAAAAGAGTTAAACAAACATCTGAGTAAAGCGAAGTGCTAATGTTGATGAAATTATTAACCCTAAATACAAAACCATAGTTAACATACTAAAAATAAAAAGTGAGGTAAATAAGGACCAAGAAAACTAGAAAGATTTAAGATAAGAAAAATTCTACGAATTTAAACTGTAATACATAAATTGGTAATCAAGAGTCTGAAGTGTCTGAGAAGAAATGGAAAGCAACACATTACTGCACTAGCAGTTTAAAGAGAGATAACCGATAAAACGAACCTACTAAACTATAGACCACTGAACCTGTATTAAAACATTCATAATTGCAAATCACATAACTGAAGAAGTCATGGAATATCAAAAAAGACAGCTACCTGAAAGATAAATTCAAATTAAACCTAGCATTTGTCAATATTCAAAAAACATTTGATGCAATAGAACATTGGGTAATTTAAAAGTATATAAAAAACGCTAATATGTATTGTAATAAAGAACATCGTTAAACAATGGGCTTTGAAAACATATATTAGAATACTACGTCCCTATACATCTACGTGAAAACACCAATCCGATTAACTTTAAACCATGTTTAATAAAAAGAAGACACTCTCTCTCCAAAATTGTTTACAAATGCTTTAGAGGATGCTTTCAAAACATTATATTGGGAAGATAATTTGTGCACATGATACAATGTATGATGATTTGTGCATCCTATAAACTCAGATTTGCTGATCATTGTTATCACACAAATCCCCGAGGAAATATGCAACTGCACAAAGTAAAACATAATCGGTCCAAAAATAAAAGCAACTGTCTTGTTTGCAGATCCATTCAATATAAAAAAGAACTGAAAGAGCTGAACAATAATCTATTTAAGGGATTACCTTTGGAAAACTAATGTTAACTTTTATATTAAATTTATAACGATGCACCCACGTTCTTGAGAGTTCTATCAATGCTGACATATGAAGCTCAATCTTGTTGATAAATAAATTTTGGGCTCCTACACAGTATTCTACATTTCTTGCGCCTCCTCCGATGAAAATGCAATAAAGAGAAATGTGCAAATAATGAGCGAAGTGTTTGTGCAGATATGGATGAGTATAACTTAGAACTGAATGATTAATTTTTGGGCTTAAATATTTATTATTTGGTAATAGTCAAAATAGAATACTGGCTGCGATAAAATTGGCATATTCATGTGTGATATCAGTAGCGTTTTGAAAAAATACTTTAACAATCATCATCGATAATTTATCTAATTGAACCTTTTGGAACATTTTTCCACTGGCATTTACCGGTTGTTTCAATAATAGCACAATATTTGAATTGCCCGGCACTTTTGTCAGTCATTATAACAATTGATTATAACATGACAATATGGAGTTTTGAGTAAAAGGAGGACACACTCTGTGTATCAAAAAGTGTCCACAAAAGGGTATCAATTTGTGGGCGCCACTGGGACGACGGGGTAATTTGTTCGTAGAATAACATTTAAAAGACAATTGAAAATTCTAACCTATACATTTTACAAATTACAACAGCAGATTATAATGTTTTTTTATAATGAAAAGTAAGTATTTCTAAAAATAAATGCTGTAAAGTTTTTATTTACTTGTTATAAATGTAGTATTATTGACATGATTAAATTGAAAATTATTTTCAGTTAGTTATATTCCCACAAAATATTCTCTCCATATGATCTGCGAAATAAGAAAAGATGGTTTTGTTACATGCCTGAGAGCTAACATTAAAACCAAAAACTGACGCTCAAGATTGGTTAATTATTAATAGGAAAGAAGAGTTTATGCAGTTAGAACAGAACCTATCAAGAATTTTTTTTTTGAAAATGTGTTGTAAAGTAAGTACACATCCAAAAATTGCAAATTTAAACATCATAGTTAAACAACCAGATTTAAAATGATTGGTAAAATTTGTATTTAATATTAATAAATGTATTCAGTCAATGAAATACATTGTACATAGATAAAAATGACTTGCAAGCAAAATTTTATTTGTACATTTTTTTAGGAGTCAAGATAAATATCCTACACAAATTAAACTCTGAAGAACCCATTATTATATAATTACTAAACTGATTATGGCATTGTCCATCGAGAACTTCAACAAACTTCTGAAGATATTTTTCCAGGGCCATTCACCAGGCGTACCTTTGGAAATATTTAAAATAGACCTACAGCAGAAAGATGCCAAAAATAGTCACTTAATTGGAGTTAATGGAGACAAGAAAAAATATATGGAAAACCAGTGTGTGAGAATGTTAGAATCATTGAAAAAGAGACTATTCTAGCATAAAATGCAAGTGAAATTTGTTCCATAATGATAACAGAAGAGATAACTTAATTATAGCAGTTTATTCAGTGATGAAAAGAATTGTTAATTATCTTTTATCCAGAGAAAGGTGAACAAGGAACTAGAAACACCAACTTTTCAAAATAAATATGTAATATGAACACAATAATGTAAAAATAAATAATTTTTATTTACATCTGTTTGTTAATAAGTATAAAAATATTACAAATATACAAATTTTTCCCAATGTTTAACTGTTTCAAAAAGTTTTATAAGAAAATAACAATTATAAAATCACTCCGTTTTATAAAAAGTCAAAACTGGGGCACACGCTTATTAATTTATATCACAATTAACACACTATAAACTCATCACTTGCAGAGATTACAATAAACGGAGACAACCATTTACAAAGAGAAGTTCACATAACAGATTTTCTACGTTTTATTTACGATTTTTACTAATAATTTTACATCATTCTCACTTTTTCAGGCGCTTCACTTCTAAATGTAGGATTTGTGTATTTCAATCCGTTGACAATTACTTCATAACATACCCTGTGGTCACACTTGCGCCATTCTGGTCATTTCTTGAACTTGTTATTTGAAACCGTCCGCTAGACACTTTTTCAGTTTTATTCCCATATAAGTTTGTCCTCCTTTCATTCTACACTCCATACATGACAATTCGAAAATTGACAGATGGGAATTACTAAACACGCTCAAACAACGCTTTCTGATTGGTAAACATTATTATCAAAATGGTGACAGTGTGATTGAAAAATTCGAAAATACTGGTTCAGTTACTGATGTGAATATATAGCTGTTGGCGACATGTGGTTTCAGCAGGACAGTGCCACAAGTCGCCACGGTCTTGTGAATTAACACCTTTTTAAAATGAAAGAAAGTGTTCTTTTAGAAAAAGTTTTTCTATAGAGAGGAATGTACTGCAATGTTTCAAAACCTTAATAAAATTGTAAGTGGGTAGTAATGAACACGTTTAATGAATACTAAGGAACTGAGTTTAGTTTTCTAATGGAGACTGGAAAGTAGGCAGATAGAGACCATGTCTACGATGGAAACACTGAAACTGTTTTAATAGTATTTTAGTAAGGCTTGGGGAGTGAACATATTGATGCTCTGAGTTCGATCTAGACTCTGAAGTGTTTCCTTAATAGTATTCGAATGAAACTGGGGAGTAGTGAGATTATGATCTTTTATAGAGGTTACATAAATCACTATAACTGAGTAAGGAGAAAAATTATTTTTTATATTAATAACATGTCAAAGAATCAATTCTATTCTCTTACAAATATTATTTAGAATTTATACCTTTTGTATCAGGTCAACGTCGAAATTACATACCAAGACTTGAAAAAAAAAACTCACTTATTCAAATTTAAATGAAAGGACGTACATTGACGTACGTGTAGAGCTATTTAATTAGGTATTTCAATTTATTTTACATTCTTTTTTATATTACATGTCATATAAGCATCAGAATCACAGACTCTCAATTACCCCTGTAGACTGAGAATTGAGGCCTCCGAAATGACCAACTACAGAAGAAAGCTACAAAAGGGTGGACTGTTTGTAGAAGAAATGCGTCAATTTTTAAACAACTAAGAATAATATTTTAGCAACCACCAACAGAGACAAATCGAAGTATTTCGGCCATTTTAGAAGGATGGATGGGATGGAAAAGCTGGCATTCAGGAAAAGTCGATGAAGAATTCAACAAATATGTCAGTGGAGGAAATAATGAGACTGCGGAAGAGACGTGTGGAGGAAGTTGTCCTCTCAACACGCATGATGAGTCATGAAAAGAACATTAACAGAAGAAAGAGCGAAAGTTCATCTAATAGTAACAATTCAGTCCGCAAAAAATATTTGCCACTAGTTTTGAAAATATACCCCTGTCAAGTTAGCATGAATACAGTATATCTTAATCGATCTTACCAGGGGCGAAACCAGAGCCTCAAGGAAAATCGTATATCAAAAAGTTCAAAATAAAGTAATTATGTAGGTTTTAATACAATACTCCAAGAAAGGTAATGTCTTTGGAGATCGCCCCCTCCAACGCATGAGATCGCCCTCCACCTAAAGCTGGTTTCTGGATCCGCCATGGATCTAATTGTTTTCAGTTTTACTTGTTTGTGGACTTTTGCACATAGAGTAATAACTTCCTAATGAGCAGAAACATCCATGCTACTTTTTAACCACTATCACTGAGTGTCACGCTGGCACATCATAAATTAATTAAAATTCTTTAATTAGCAACAATCTATAGAAAAATAATTAACTTATAATAGATAATTTTCTCTTCATTGGTATTATCTTGACATCACTATAGCAACATTTTCAATTTATGAAAATCGGTATGATGAAGAAATCGACTATTTGGTCGAATTAGCTAAAAGTTTCTTACAATTCTGGTGTTTCTATCAAATTATGCCGAATTTACTTGACGTTCACTATGTTGAACTTCTTTTCATTTTCTATTTAAATGTAACCTTGAAAATTAAGTGCATATAAAACATTTCGGACTGAAAACGAATTAGACTGCCGACTGCTGATAGACCATCCGATAGGAACGTACACGTGTTGTTTATTTACTTCCGTTCCTAACTTCTGTTTTAAAGGTAAATAATGAATATGCGATTATGTATTCTTTTAATTAAACGTTATACTAATGAACAAATATTTATGATGATTTTAAATATTTTAATACGCACTTCCTCTAAACGGATATAAACAGAATTAAGCTTTCAAAACTTAATGAATAGATTTATAAATTTCTAGTAATGCGTTAATCTTTCAGAAAAACCAAAAATTTCTCCAAGGAAATAATTTCAGAGACCTTCGGGATTTCTCTGACATTCAAAATTTGCAAAGAATGCGCAAGTCTCCACCAAGTCCCCTCTAACATTTTATGCATCTCTTCAAAGACATAATGAAAAACATGATGTTTAATAGCCTTCTTAGGCTTTTAGAGCCTAAAATCTAGTGTTAAAAGAGAACTAATTACATTTAATAACACAAAAATTTGCAGGTAATGAAATATTTTGTGGCTGTAGGTACCTACAAAACAGTATTCACTCTGCTTAATCGGTTATTTCATCAACGAATGCTTGCTTAAAATCAGGTCATAACCTTCTCTCCCCCTCCAATCGTAAACTTCAAACTGACAAATCTCTTAAAATGAAAAATACGAAAATAAAATCAAAAATAACTTTTCAAAATAATTATGAAAAAAAGTTGTCTAAGAAGTAAATGTATAACAAAGTATAGTAAGCTGTCCGTACAGAAATTCTTCCTCACACTTATTCAGAGAAAGAAAGAAAGAGAGAGATGTCTAGGAAATGATAAACCAGTATTCCTGTATATAAATAGTGTTTTGTATATTGTGTGATAGTTATCAGTGTTTAGACGTTACAACTTCAAGTCTAGAGTCGTTGTCAATCGCTTTGTATTGTAGTTGGCAGTTTATTCTATATTTTTTTTCGCTTTGATACTGATTTTCTTCTTTGTCCAAATTTTTGAGAACATCCAAAGTTGAAGTCTCCAAATATAGATAAATATCACACAATTGATAAAACATTATTTATATACAGGAATACCGGTTGAACATTTTGTAGACATCTCTTTCTCTCAGAATAATTGTGAGGAAGAATTTCTGTACGGACATCCAGTATTTTCAAATACTTACCTGTTGTTGAAAAAGTATATAACAATGACTAAAACTACACACATAAATAAATGAATAAAACACTGAACATAAATAAATGAATAAAACCCATTATATTACACACATTAGAGTGTCACAGTAATGATTTTAAACAAAATGATGAAACCTGAGTACCTTCTTTTACAACGTGTACTGTATTTTGAAAATGCTGACTTAAATTCAGGCACAGAACTAGCCGATTTGAGTCCAAAAGCAAATTTGCCAGAACAGAAGTTTGCATAAAACGTATCATTTTATTCTATTCTAAATTCAGGTTTAATATAATGCAAGGCAGATATGTTGGGAGGTGATAGGACTGCGCAATGTCCAGTGGGCATTATAAATAAAAAGTTTCGTATACCATATGTCAAAAAGTTTATGGTTTTTGAAAAAAAAACCTTCAAAGTTGTCAACTAAAGTAAGCACTTAGGCGCGTATTTAATCAATTGTTTGCAAAAAAGCAACAAATTTATCATCTGAACAAGAACAATAACAAAATCCCCAACCATTACTATTAAAAAATGAGCGTTTAAATCATATTTGTGTTAACATTTCCAACACAGTTAATGAAAGAGAAAACATAGCAACCTCGGTTAAACTGCTTTCGTTCGAATCCTAATAAAACTGAAAACATTGCCGTAAGTTGTATAATTTAAAAACGTAGTGAAATTTGTTGTGGTCTAGCTTAGCGAAGAATATTAGTTTCTTTTCAATATAAAATCAAATGTTCTTGTTTTTATTTGTAAAGTGATATTATATTTATGTATTTTATGTGACAGCATTATTACCATTTATACCAATACTTACTACGATTTTTCGAGTGAATAAGTATGAATATTTTGCTTTTTAGTTCTTGCATTATCTTTGTTTTACAATACTGCTACGTATCCCGTGGGTTCAATTAATTAGACACCAATTAATACTACTTTATTTACAATGAAAACAAATCCTTAACCTTCAAACTTCTCTCTCTCTCTCTCTCTCTCTTCGTTTTTATTGGCCCAAGCTGCCAGGGCTATCCGGCCAGTCAAGGTGGTTTTCCAGTGAGGATCGTCTGGGAGTTCCCATACCTCTCCTGGAGTATTATAAAGTTTATTTGTTGGAGTCTGCAAGAGAAGTTTTGACATACATTTTCATAGCACTACATTACATTTTTAAGAAAGTCTGAGAAGCATGCAGTTCTTCTTGTTAGCATTTTGAAGTATTATCAGCAACAGATAAGGGTCTTTTTCTTTAGTAATGAGTTCTTTTAGTAACCATTCGATGTAGATTTGTTGTAAGGGACATTCCAGTAGAATATGTTGAATTGTTTGAATTTCTCCGCAATCACAATTAGGGGAATCTAATACATGTATCTTATGCAGGTGTTGCCTGGTACTGCAATGTCCACTTCTTATTCTCGAGAGTGTTGTTAATGTTCCTCTCGAGGTGTTATTGAATTTCCAGAACCATGGTTTTGTAAGGGGAGATGGGTTATTCGACCTTTGTAAGAGCTCTATGATTCATATTGTCTAACCCATTTGGTCTTTATATTTGTTTTTAAGAACGAAGTCATTGAAATTGGTGAGATACTGTGATTTTTGGTTATTATTTTTGTTCTGCCTATGTTGGCAAGTTTGTCTGCCAGGTCATTTCCGTGGATTCCTGTATGACTCGGGATCCAGACAAGTTTGATGATGAGGCCTCTTTCCATGCATTGAAGTATAGTTTGTTTTATTTTTAAAATTGCATATTCTATGGTGGCAGAAGTTTTGATGTTAGAGATGCTCATTAGGACACTCTTTGAGTCTGAGAAGATTACTGTTTTCTTCATAGAGAGTTCATCTATCAATTGGCAGGCGCCTAGGATTGCTTGGGTTTCCGCCTCATAAACTGAACATTCATTTGGGATTTTGACACTGATTTGACTGCGACCCTGCTGGTAAATACCATATCCTGTTCTACCGTCTTTATCCTTGGATCCATCTGTGAATATGTGCTCATATTCAGGGAAGAACTTTTCTACAGAATCTAGGAACTCTTCTCTGTTATTAATGTTCTTATGCAGATTAAGGGTGATAAAGTTGATGGGTGTATATATGACATGAAGGGGGAAAGAGTGGCAGGGTAGTACTTGATCTACATGCATTGCAGAAAGGAAAGGGTGTAGATAATGGAAACATTCTATTAGTGCAGGGATTTTGTTATTGGGCCAGTATTGTGGATCAGATTTGTATGAGCCGTGCAGAGAACGGACAAGGTACTGCAGTGGGTTACTGTAAGAAAAAAGTTTGATTACATTCTTTAGAGTTAACATTATTCTCCTATGTTCTAAGGGCATTTCACCACAATCCGATAGTAATACGTTTATTGGAGTAGATTTCATATAGCCTGCAGCCACTCTAAGTGCCTGAAATTGCACTTTGTCAAGTTTTCTTAAGAGATTTGGAGGGCATCTACCTAGAATTGAGCAGCCATATTCTAAGTTAGACCGGACTAAGGCTTTGTATATTAGTAATAAGATGCCAGGGGAAGCTCCCCACCAGGTGCGGCATAGGTAACGCATAATATTAATTCCCTTGAGGGCTTTACCGCACATGTTTTCTATATGTGCTTTCCAGTTTAGGGTGTGGTTTATAATAACACCCAGGTATCTGGTTTCTGATGTCCATGGTAAAAAATTTCCTTGTATTACAATTTGTTGAGTTGGGTCTCTAGAAATTTTATTTTTAAAATACATTGCTACACATTTTCCAATAGCTAGAGGTAACCCCTTGTCCAGGAACAAGTTAGAAATTTTGTCCACACACTGATTCACACTGTTGATAGTATTCTGTAGGTTTGACCCTTTACCTATAATCATGAAGTCATCAGCATATCCTATAATGGTGCACCCTTCAACTTCGATTTGATTTATTTCATTACAGTAGATGTTGAATAGTAGGGGGCTTAGAGGTGAGCCCTGTGGAATGCCTTGATAACAGTCCTTCGGCCCGATAAGTTTACTATTTGATGGATCCAGTACACTGATGTGTCTTTTTTGAATTAGATTCATGATGAGGTGACAGATGTCTAGGGGTATTTGCATTGAAAACAATTTTTCCTTTAGTTTAAGTACATTTACATTTACAACCCTCGCCCCATTCGCTAGAGATGAGGCTACAAGTCCGTAAAACGCTATGATATTATCCTGGGTGCCTCTGCCTTTCGAAAGCCTAGTTGGTATGAGTGTAGTAAGCCTCTGTTCTCAACTATCCAGTCTATCCTGTTCTTAATAAGGATTTCTAAGGTTTTGCCCACACACGAGGAGAGGGCAATGGGTCTCCACCCACTTATATTTTGGATGTCTTTTCCTGTTTTGGGAATAGGGAGTATAATTTGTGTTAACCATTCAACCGGAATGGCTATTTCCCTTTTGAGTACTTGGTTGTATATTTTAATGAGCCATTCTTGACCTTGTTCTGGCATTTGCAGGAGCATGGTGTATGTTATGTAATCTATTCCAGGTGAGGAGTCCTTTTTATTTTGAAGTGCTGCTTTCAACTCCAGTAAGGTAAATGGAGTGCTGCTGTCTGTTGAGAGCCCCACCTCGGGTTGTTCCCATTCAATTAATGGAGGTGTTAGGGCTTGTAGCATGTCTAAAGCAATTTGGTTATTTAATGGGGGACTTCTTTTTGTTCCATAGGTGGCGTTATTAAGTTTCCGTATTGTCCTCCATATTTCTGAAGTCTGTCTGTCTGGGGAAATTTTTTCGCAAAATTTTTGAAAGTTGTCTTTCTTTGCTTGGCGAAAAGTTTTTCTTGCCTTGGCCCTGGCCCTACTGAATTCTATGTAATTTTCCAAAGTAGGGTTGCTCTTATATGTTGAGAGTGATTGTCTCCTGGTTGTTAAGGCTCTGGTACATTCTGGGTTCCACCATGGGTTACGGGGATTGCCTTGTTTGCGGAAGTTTTTACGAGGGATGCTATTTTCTGCAGATTGAAGGATAATGTCTGCCAAGTCCTCATATGAGTTATCTTTAGTTCTACTTATTCTCCCAAAATAGTCTCTATACAGTTCCCAATTTGCCTTTTCGGTGTTAAATGGTTTGTATTCATTAAACTGATGGGAGAAGAGATTGTTGCATTCGAGAGTAATTAATATAGGCATGTGATCGCTTGTTCCTGTGTTCTCCAGAACCTCCCAAGAGGCACCCATAACTAACGAAGGAGAGCAGAAATCTATGTCTGGAGCACTAAGTCTTTCCATTGGTCTTGTTATTCTGGTCCTTGTCCCATCATTCAGGATTATGTAATTTTGTTCCGCCATGAATAGTTGTAGAGGGTTTCCATTTCTGTTAATGCATCCGCTGCCCCACATGGTGTGTTGGGCATTAAGGTCCCCAATAACTAGCAGTGGTTTGCTTGAACCACCTGTTGTTTTTTGAATAATGAGTTTTAGATGTTTATCATTGAATGGGGAGTTTGGGGTACTGTATACATTGATAAGGAAAAATGCCTTGCATTCTACTTCTATGGCTTGTATGGTATCTGGTAAACTTGCATCGTTCAACTTAATAACCCTGTAAGGAATTAGCCTTTGTATAAATAGTGCAATACCACCATACCCGTCATCCCGGTCCTCTCTGACACAGTCAAAGCCTCTTAGATGAGGATTGGAGGAGATTTTAAAGAATGTTTCATTTAATGCTATGATATTGGGTTTAATTTCTGTGATTAGATTGATCAGAGAGTCTTTGTTTGAGTTATAACTCCTGATATTCCACTGCAGTACCTTAACCATAAAATTGGAAAAAATAATTGTAAATTGTAATAAAATTGTTTAGGTTTTGAAAATGAGATGATTTAATAGAGACTCTATTTTCAGAGTGATAGTAGCAAATTAAATTGTCAATTAATTTATAACAAAGAATTATATTATTAATATAGATATTAAAAATAAATAAATAAATAAATATGTACATAGATAAAATAACCTTACCGGTAATTGAAGATCTGAGATAATTGTTATATGTTTTTTTGTTTCCGTTATTGATTGTAGTTACTATTTTTTCCGTTTTCTCTGCAAATCTCATGTAACTGTGTAGTTGGACTAAAATAATTATCAGAAGGATCTAGTGTCATGTCTTGATTTACTGAACTGCAGCTGGGAACTATAGAGAGGGAGGGAGAGAGAGGATTTTTGTCTTCTAAAACTTAGGAGGAGTTCTTAAGGAGTATACCATTTGGCGAAGATAATCTAGTTGGCTGAGCTCATGTTAATCATATGGTCCTGGTTCTTTTCAATCTGATTGTATTTTTTTCTTTTGCCTGTTGTTATCCTGGGAGAATTTGTTCTTGATTGAGGTTCAGTTCTCATGGCTTTACTAAAGTTGAGAGTTGGATTTAATATTGGGAACATCTGAGGAGTCCTCTGGAAGTTATCTTGTTCATTTCTTACAATAAGTGGAGGACAGATCTGGGTAGCTTCATAGTATGAATAATCGTGAAATCCCATTAATTCATTTATTTTCCTCTGTCTTTCAAATTCTCTACATTGTCTATCTGTAGCAGTATGATTTCCATGACAGTAGATACATTTGGTGTCATTTGTGCATACTTTTGTGTTGTGATTTTCCCCACAATTTTGACATCTTTGTTTGCTCCTGCATTGGTTCTCTTTGTGACCAAAACGTAAACAGTTGACACACTGACTTATGGGTGGTAAATAAGGTATAACTTTTGTGTGGTAGGCAAATAAAGATATTTCCTCTGGGCGTTTTTTGTCCTCAAATGTGAGAAGGACAGTCATTGATGGAATATATTTGAAGTCTTCGTGCTTCAAGAATTCATTGTGACGAGTCATTTATGATATCATCTTCAGTTACCGAATGACCAATATCTTTAATTATCCCCTTTATTGTTAGGAGCCTCTGAGGGATATAAATTATGTAACCTTTGTTAATTAGATTTTCATTATATAGCAATTTATTTGCTTCTATATAGTTTGAGAAGGTTACACCAACTCTGTTGGTTCCTTTCTTCGAAATGCTCTTTATGTTTGTGATTTTTTCTAAGTGGAACTTTTTACCTAAATCTAAAGGATGTAAACCCCTTCCGTCATGTTTTTGTCTTTCAACAATAACTGTATATGGTCCAATGTCAACTTCGTTGTAAACAGTTTTTTTGTTCTTGTAACCTGTTATTTTTTTTGAATTTTATCAATTTCTTCATTGATTTTTTCATCTGATTTGTAATTGGATTTCATTTTATGAAGTTCCTTTTCAATTTCTGGAAATGTTTTAATGTGAAAATGAGAAAGTAAATGCATGGTATTTATGATGTTTTTGTGCGTTGTCGATAACATGTCTTTGATGTCGAAGCTAATGTTAGATTTTGATTTGGGATTTATGTTCTCCACTTCATTTGTCATATTCACATCCATTTCTTGAAATGAAGGTTGTACTATTGTCTAGCCATGGGGGCCGTCCCCCATGGCCCGAGTGGTCGAATGGTAGCTTATGTTATCAGTATGGGTTATAGCATGCAATTAGCAACAAAAGCAGTCTAAAAAAGCAAGCAAGGATTGAAATCTAAGTATTAACTGAAGAATCACAACTCACTATGCCTTATGGTATGAATACTCAATAATATAACTATATACAACGATAATAATTTGAAATTATTAATTTGAGAGCACGCCACAATAACCTCTCACTCACAGATCATACAATAAAGATAGATGGGCAACTCAATGTTATAAAATGTGTTCACATTTTGTCCCATGCTAGGTTAGAATAAGCATAAAAAGCATCTTAAGAACTCCTTCAAGTACTAAATTTGACGTTTCTTGAATTTGACAGATCATCACCAACTAAAAAGAAGGAATCTGCAGATTCTGGTCCCAAATGTCACCAGTAGAGGGCTGTACCATCGAATTATTTTTATGCGTTCTTCGGAAATAACACCACAATCGAAACAAAAATCTGTATATTCAAGGAAAAACCAAACGTTTTCAGGTCTATTCTGACTTCGTTTTTAATAGCTTTACAGCATGTATTGAAAATATAAAATGCAAAATGAAAGTTTGATTAAACGTCATATATCAAACTTTCATTTTGCGTTATATTTTCAATAAATTTTAAAGCCATTGAAAACGAGGTCAGAATAGACCTGGAAACGTTTGATTTTTCCTTGAATACAGATTTTTGTTTCGATTGTGATGTTATTTCCTAAGAACACATAAAAATAATCAACAATATGCCACAAATAACATTTAGAAGATAACATACCATCAAAATAAATTAAACTAATATTGAAATTAAATTTATTTATTTACAAAAGATAAATTAACAAATACAGTTGAAAATGGCACTACTTATTTATATATTAAAATGATTCATAGTTAAAACTAACAAAAACAGTATAAATATCAATATTATATGTACAGTGATTTTATAAAAAAATGCACAAATGGTTGGAGTTTTCAATTTTTAATTTTGCTTGTGTTGTGACTGTTACAGAAAAACTAATCATACCATTATTACTTAACACAATTTCAAATTTTTATATATACTTCCATAAACATTCTTTTAACATAAAAACTAATGCATGGACTGCAAAGTGCATGTGCCGATCACCATTACCAAAATCGACAATTCCAACCATATGATCTTTAGGAAAATTATAAGTAAGGCCACAACTTAAAGACACTTCATCAAACATTAGAATACAATATTTCTCTTTTTCTGTTAGTTTATCAACAATTCTATTTAAATTTTGGAAGATATGTTCACAGATCATACAATAGAGATATGTTCATTATAGCTGCAATTAAAAAGAACATTACTTACAAGATTACTAAGATTCTTAGGAGATGGCAAACTAAAAACTTTTGATAGAAATCTATAACATTTGGCACTTTGTTTATACAGAGATAATGCAAATATTTTATCATCTAATGAAAAACGTGTTCCTTTTGGTTTTAATTTTTGATTCCTCATTTGACTCAAAAAGAAATTTGTAGTTATGCTATTAGCATTATTCAAATACCTTATTTCACATTTCTTCTGATGTAATAGCTGTAAACGATTTTTGGTGTTCATTTTACTAGCAGCTTCTTTCTTATCATCCACTTTGTTGGCGTCCTGTCAAATACATCAAGTTATAAATTATTAAACAATCACTAAAAAAATGCTTACCCTTGTGTACTTGTTTCTTACCAACGATATTCTATTACTGCTACAAATTATTCAATACCTTAAAACAATGTATAAATAGTCCAAGAATGGGATTTAATACAAAATTCCACTCGAAATAAGAAAAATTACAGATAGACCAATCAATAGAGCAAAAATTAACTGATAATGTGTAAAAAATACTATCAGGATACCGACTGTGCCATCACATTAACAAAGATTCCTAGCGATATTTTGCTATGTTTTCCACTCGCAACTATGGTTTTTTACTTTGTTATAAACAATTGAAGCAAGAAAATTACGTTTTTTTTCTTAGCATGTTTATAAAATCAAAAATAATAAACTAATCTCAATGGTGTCAACAGGTCAATTGTAAAGCATGAAAATACCAATGAAATGAGCCCAGGCTAGATCCGATTGGATCATTAGTAACAGGAAAAAACAAAAAATACTGAAAACTGGAGGATTTTAAAAAAAAAATCGTATCTTGGTCACTTTAGAAGCTGTAGAACTGGGCTTGTAGGAACTGATAGTAATCTACATCTATTTTATGTATGCCAAAACCAGGCGCTATCGGTTTATTAGTTTTTGAACAATTGTGATATAAAGTTTTCTGTTCACTATTTTTGCATTATGCCCCCATCCGTCATAGATAGTCCAATTTCAATTTTGAAAAAAGTTGTTGAAAGTAGAGGAGTCATTCTACAAAGCCTCTATTCTCATTTTTCACAAAATGTCTGTGAAATATCTGAAAAATGTTAGCAAACATAACAAAAAATGGGCGAGCGTATGAATGTATCCAAAGAGTGGGGGAAACACGGTTGTTGAGGGGAAGCGTATAGTAATATATAGTAGAGGCACATACATAGATCGTCGTTTTCATATTTAAAATCCTCACAAGTAAGAATTTTTTTAATGACCGCTCTCCTTCCATGTTCCGTAAACCCAAAATCCACAAATTAAAGCAAAAACGTTTCCGAGAAACCATTTACATATAAATATATTAATAAACAAACAGTTCTCATATGATAATAAAATCGAACAAATCACTCTGTATAGAAGTTTTTTTAACGATTAAATTCTTTCACCATCTGTCAGAGTTACAGTTACTATCGACAATAATTATTGTTAGCAATTCCCCTCAACAACCGTGTTCCCCCCACTACTCGAACACATTCATACGCTCACCAAATTTTGTTCATTTTTGCAAACAGTTTTCGTATATTTCACAGATATTTAATGAAAAATGAAAATAGAGGAGTTGTAGAATGATACCTCTACTTTCAACATCTCTACTCTGAATTGATATTTGACGATCCATGTCGCATGGAGACACACTGCAAGAATAGTGGACTAAAAACTTCAAATCGCAATTATTCAAAAACTTATAAACCGATAGCGCCTGGTTTAGTCACGCATAAGGTAGATATCAATTATTATCAGTTCCCACAAGCCCAGTTCTAAAACTTCGATAGTGACGGAGTTATAATAATATAAAGAAAACCGGTAAATTTTCCAGTATTTTTTGTTTTTCTCTGTTACTAAAGATCTTATCGGATCGATCCTGGGCTCATTTCATTGGTATTTCCATGCTTTACAATTCACCTGTTGACACCATTGAGATTAGTTTATTATTTTTCATTTTATAAACATGCAACGAAAAAAAAACGCGATTTTCTTGTTTCATTTGTTTATAATAAAGTAAAAAACCATAGTTGCGAGTGGAAAAGATAGCAAAATATCACTACAAATCATTCTTAATGTGATGGCACAGGCAGTATCCTGATAGTATTTTTTGCACGAAAAAATCTCTATTGATTGGTCTAAGAGCGATTAATGGCTTCACCTTTCACAGACAAAAATCACATTAGTAATTGGCCGACAAAAACAATTAATCGAGCTTGATTCTTGATTCCTTGCCTTGCAGCTTGGTCGATAAAGAAGATCACATTGTGTCACCTGGATATATTCGATTAGCTGTCAAGAAATAGTACTTGAAGGAGTTCTGAAGGGGGCTACGTTTACAGTTCACCGACAGCTGGACCAACATTGCCTATCTGAGTTACCACCCCCTGCTCTCACTTCGAGTGATTTAGCGCAAATCCCACCTTCAAACTTCAATACAAATTTCTTGACACATACAACACAAAACACAATTCACTCTGAAGTTTGCTTAGAGCATATACTTTACTACTTATGATACTCAACTGAACTTATGGCAAAACTAACTCTAACGCCCACATAACACCTATTTATATAAAATTTTTACATTCGAGAGTCCTCGAGATTACTCTATGGCGCTCATAACGAATTATATAGATCTTTCCCGAACTGACAGTTACACTTGGTAGGTATATACAGGGTCCTCCCTCGGCCAACGTTATAACTTTCCGTGACACTGCCCCTCATTAGTTCTGATCGTTACTATAAGATGCATCCCCCTCTTTGCCCTTGCGCTGCGTTGGATGCGGTACACATCATTTATCCTCTTGATAACCTCCCATGAAGGTGACAACTTCGGCGATTTTCTCTTAGTACTTTGTGGATTGTACAATCAGACCTTATCACCTTGTTGAAATCCTGTCGAATTTTCAAATCATACCGGGTTTTCATCCTGCATGGGCTTTCTTTTCAATTGATGGGTAGCCAGTAGTCTTTCCCGTAATTGATCTGCATAATCATTAACTTCCATAGGGGATTCATATGGCGTCCCAAAAGCCAGGTCACATGGAAGCCTTATTTCCTTTCCAAACAAAACCTTAGCTGGTGTTAACCCGGTGCTGTCATGTACAGCGGATCTATATGTGAGCAAGTACAGAGGTGTGTACTCATCCCAATCCCGTTAGTTCCCGACCACTTTGGAAAGATTCATTTCTAAAGTCCTATTAAATCTCTCTACCATGCCGTCTGATTGTGGGTGTAACGGCGTAGTTCTGGTTTTGTTAATACCCATCAAGTCGCAGACCTTCCAATACACACTTGATTCAAAATTCCTGCCTTGGTCGGAATGAAGTTCTACTAAACAGTTGCTCCACTAAAACCGTTCCTACTGTGGTTTTTCTTTATTGGGAATAGCATAAACTTCGGGCCCCTTGCTGAAGTAATCAACAGCAACAACTATATATCTGTTACCCCTCTTGGTTACTGGGAATGGTCCGGCGATGTCGATGGTAATTATTTCAAAAAGAATGCCTACGTTGTACATATGTCGCATTTACGGCACCATTCTCTTATCGAGAGTTTTATTCATACCCAAGTGACCTCCAGAAATGCCGTTGGGTAACTCCTTGAGGATGGCGGGTACTCTTTTCTTGGGTACGACTAACTGAGATTTAGTTTCTTTCCCATCGGCACTTTCCCAGATTCTCTGCAAGAGAGAATCCCATTGGGCCCACAACGCTCTTAGGGTCATTCCTTGACTAGATATTTCTTCCCATCGGGGTCGATCCGCTCCTTCATTCTTTTTCGTTAAAATGGTTCGATGTCTGGATCTTGTAACTGGTATGTTGGGCACTGCTGAGTAGTGCAATCTTCATTTACAGTGGCTCTAATCTGTCTGATGAGGGGCTATCTCGTTGTTCAATCTACAATCTCCACAGTCTTCACGGTAGGGTCTACTCGACAAAGCGTCGGCATTGTTATGAATACGGCCTGCACGGTACTGCTGGATCTTGAAATGATACTGCTGTGGTTTTTCCAATCCATCTGGCGAACTGTCCTTCTGGTGTCTTCATATTCAGGAGCCATTTAAGAGTCACACGGTCAGTTCTTATGAGAATTTCACGACCATAAAGGTATTTGCGGAAGTGATCAACAGCTCGGATTATTGCTAATAATTCTTTTCTGGTAACGCAGTAGTTCTTCTTTACTTTAGAAAATCCTCGACTGTAGTATTATATCACACGTTCTTCTCTATCCTGGACCTGGGAGAAAACAGCGCCAATCGCATTACTGCTGGCATCTGTGTCGAGAATAAACTTGCCGTGTTCTCTAGGGAAGGCCAGAATAGGGCTTGAACACAGGGCTGCTTTTAATTTTTTGAATGCTTCGTCGCACGCCTGTTTCCAATGGAATGACTCTTTTTGTGCTGTCTGCTTATGTAATGGGGCGGCGATGGTAGCGAATCCTTCCACAAATCGTCTGTAGTAAGAGCAAAGTGTCAAGAAGCTCCGTAGTTCTTGCTTATCTTTGGGAACAAGCCAGTCACGATTAGCTTCCACCTCGTCGTCATTTGTTCTTATTCCTGTCTCCGATACAATGTGACCTAAGAAAAGAAATGTTTCCTTCTAGAACAGGAAACATTTCTTTGGATTAAGATGAAGGATGGCATTTTCAATCCTGCCGAATACTTCCCGTACATTTTTTAGATGATCGTCAAATGTGTTACCCATAATTAAGATGTTCATCTAAATAAACAAGGCAAGACTTCCAGGTTAATCCATTCAATACAAATTCCAGGAGCCTTTCAAATGTGGCACGGGCATTGCATAAACCAAAAAGCATGACAGTAAACTGAAACAGTTCTTTGTTGGTGGAGAATGCTGTCTTCTCTTTATTAGCTTCGTGAAGACCAACTTGCCAATACCCACTTTTTAGGTCCAAGGTCGAGAACCAAGTGGATCCCGATAAAGTCGTGAGTGTGTCATCTATACGCGGAAGCGGATAACTGTCTTTCTTGGTAACATCATTCAATTTTCTGTAGTCGACACAAAATCTGGTGGTACCGTCCTTTTTTTAACTGCAATACCGGTGCAGACGAAGTGCTAATGGATGGTTCAATAACTCCAGTTTATAGCATAGTGTCTATATACTCATCAACAGCTTGTTGCTGACCTAGTGGTACTCGTCTAGGTGGTAATCGTTTGGGTTGGACATTTCCTGTATGGATTCTATGTTGCACGTAATTGGTTCGGCCGGTAACTCCATCACTGGTATCGAAAATTTCTCAGTTATCAGCTATAAACTCTTTTGCCTTTTTATGTTCGAATTGTGTAAGATGTTTCCACCTATCTTCAAATCTTCCCATAATGTCTCTATTTGGCTCACTTCTGGCTGTTGATATCTTATAGACTCTTCACAGTTGACTATGGTCTTAATTGGCTCAAAACAAGCGATTTGTTCTCCGCTGGCTATATGGATATCGTCATTTAACAGGTTCAACAATCTAATGGGTAAGTCATGTCCGGTTTTTACTAAAGTGCCTCCAATCAGGTATTTATGTGATATCTGGCCGAGTTCTTCTATTCCAACACAGCTTCCAGGATTTTTATCTAGCTGACCTAGGATGATCTTTTTAGTCCTATCCGCCATCCTAATCGTGGATTTTGCTAAGACTTTTATTGAAGACATATAATCACTGGTGGGTCGTATTAATACAAATTCTTCATTCAGGAACCTCAAGACGTCGTACCATTGATCAAACATGAAGCCATACTGTTTAATAAGGTCCATACCTAGGATAAATGCATCTTCAATGTCTGCTACCAACACTTTTTGTCTGATTCTGGATTCTCCCAACTTCAGCTCAACCTCGACTTCTCCTTGCACGGTCATTGAATCACCTGCCACTGTTCTTAGCCTAATACAGTCAGATATTGGAGTAATGTCTGCTTACTTCAGAATGTTTTACTTAACTATTGAGGCAGCACCACCAGTGTCAAATGTGATGGTGATATTATTGCCGTTGATGGTACCTTGAATAAGTAAACTGCCTCCACCTTTACAAAATCCTCGGATAGATCCTGTTCTGGGGGCTGGTGGATTGCTAGTCAGCATTCGCCCCTCCATGCTGACTACTCGGAGTTTTCCTGGTCGTTAGTATTACTGGTTTGGTTGTCTCTGTCTGTAGACGGTGATTGATGAGGTAGCCTAACTCTACAGGCTCTTTTTAGATGTCCAGTTCTTCCACAACGGAAATATTTCACACTGGTAGGCTTGGCATTATTGTTCTGTATTATGTCTTCTAACACCTTGTTTATCTCTGACAGGAACTTATTAAACATGCCTTCCATGTTAGTTATGCATTCTTGGTCGCCTTTCTCAAGAGAGACTGCTCTTACTTTTGGCTTTAACATATTCATAACTGCTTCAATTTCCAAAGCACACAGTAGAGCTTCATTGGACTTTTTGACTTCATTGACTTAGTTGCAGGCTTCTCTGAGTTTCGACTTCACTAATCCCTTCAATAAAACATTGGGTTGCAAATTGTTCTCTAAACTCTGGATATGCTAGGTTCTCCAACCGTCTAACGTCTGCTTCAAACTCTTGTAAGTTTTCTCCAGATTTCTGGGTTCGTGACCTAAGTTGCACTTGACAAACTTGAGTTAGAGCTTGGTTAGCATACCTGCGTTCAAGGAATGAGTCTAATTTATCAAAATCTGTTTGCCGCTTTTCTGGAATACTTAGAAGGAATTCTAGTACAGACCCACTCAAGGAATTCACAAGTGCCATAGCTTTCTCATAATTATTCTATTGTACATAATCCAGGAAAAATTTCCATCGTAGGTGGGTGGTTTCACAAAAGAAAATTTAGCAACAACTACATATTGATGTTTTCCTTTCATAACTTTTTTCGAAACTTCTTAAGTTCATTTTGTTTTTGTCTTCAAATATCTCTTGCGCATTGTAAACTTCGTTTTGCACCTTATGAACTTCATTTTGTAGTGTATCCTCAACATAGTTAATTTTCATTTCAACATTATCAACACTATTTCTTACTGTGAGAATTTCCTTATTTACTTCGTCAACTTCTGATTGTATTTCCGTTATTATGCTGTCAACCAGTTCTTTTGCATTTTTAATTAATAACTTCATTTGCTGGAATTGTTGTTGCTGAAATTCTATTAATTGGCCTTGGTCTTTTTGTCTTTTATCTGCCAGTAATTTCTGTGATTTTTGCCTTTTCTCTTCCAATGATCTAAGTAACTGTTCTGATCATTTGTTGGGCCTTCGTGGCCTCTTCTAACTTGGCACGAAGCTTATTCAATATCTCTTCGCCTTGCTTATACATTTTTTTCTTGGGATCTTGTATTCACTATTAATAGTGTATTATCCAACTTCTGACACCAATTGCTACGGATCCCGTGGGTTTAATTAATTAGTAAACATGTTGTCCAATTAATTCTTCAAACTTCAATACAAATTTTCTTGACTCATACAAACACAATTCACACTGACGTTTGCTTAGAGCATATACTTGACTACTTATGATACTCACCTGAACTTGTGACAAGACTAACTCTAACGCTCACATAACACCTATCTATATACAATATTTACATTCGAGGGTCCTTGAGATTACTCTATGGCGCTAATATCGAAATATGTAAATCTTTCCCGAACTGACAGTTCCACTTGGAGGTATATACATAGTGCTCCCTCGGCCGACGTTATAACTTTCCGTAACAATACTTTTTCGTTCTCCATGTAGAGAACTTTCACTTTTTAATGTATTATTTTCGTACCGTACAAGGTTGCCAGAAAAACTGATATTTCAAAAACTGCATGATCCAATAGGTTAACTGATATATATATATATATATATATATATATATATATATATATAAGATAGATGCATCATTGTTCAAACTTGTTATTTAATTTTGATCAGTACCATCACGTGAGAAAATATCTGGCCTGCATTATGTTGCACCCTGTATAGGTCTAAATTTTAAACATATACAGATTTCAATGGGCGAGAAATAGTTTTTACGTTCACAGCATCCAGTTCAAGAAGGGATACATGAAAAATTTGTGTTACACCTTGGAGTATAAAATAAATGTTTAGTTCTTAAGATTGGGCCAATGTCACAGTTATAAGGCAATTTATCAAGATTTGCAACACAATCTACTTTTTTTTTCGAATAATTTATATAGAAATGTTACTTAAAATATTTCACGATACGTGGCAAGTAGGTATAAACAATGTGTATTTAGGTACATATTTTATGTATTGAGGATTCCAGACTAAAGATGCATATTCTAACGAAGGAGTTATAAGAGCAATAAGGATTTCTTCAGGCAATAAATCAATATAGTCTGATAACAATATATATGTGCATTGTGGATCGTATATCTTGTACCTATAGAACCAAGTTAGCAAATACAGAACGATCTCGCAAGAAACCATGTTGACAAGGATCTATTTTTTTTTATTTAAAAATTCGTTCGTTAATCACAAAAGCTTCGAATAACTTTCCAAACATGCACAGTAAAGAAATTGGACGACAATTTTTAACAAATTTATTGTCGTGACCTAAAGAAAGGGATAAGATAAAAGAATATTTGATTTTTTTGTCTGTACAAGGACTCTTATTTACACCTCAAGAGTTCAATTGGTTTAAAATCTCTTAATTGAAAACGAGTCATCACAGGTGGAATCACTAGGAAAATTTAAGATGATTAATGCCTTCGGTTAAATGGTTTAGAGTACGAATGTGATCAATTGTACTGAAGCCAATAGCGGAATCTAGCACTTAAGGTTGAGTGGAGTCCACTATTCATACTTTGCACTGTGTCTTAAGGATCATAGTGTACACTTCGTACTTCGGTAGGTTATAACTAGAGTTGAAAGCGTTTATTTAAAGAAAATAAAGTATGTTTACTATTCAAGGTAAAACAATAAAGTACAACATCTGAAAATAAATTATTTTTTATTTGCCTTTTTTCATACATATTTTTCGTTACGTTATGCAACATCTAACAAATGTTTGATATTAAAGATAGTTTAAACAACATCTTTGTACTCTATATCCATATTAAGATATATGAATAGTTCATTCTTTATTGAATTTAGGAACGCCCTGTTTCTTTCATCCCGCCACTTCCTCCTTCAGAGAAAAAGATTATCAATGTAAATGCTGAAGTGGCAAGAATTGACAGCAGAAATGACACTATTTTATATATATTATAAAATCATTACCCCTTAAAAAACGTTGCCACTACTGTACAGTTCTTAATCAAAAAATCTTTAGAATGAACTTGTGTTTTTAAATTAAGAAATTTCCTCATATAGAACATCCATATTAATATTATGTTTTTTTAGTTTCATGGTTTCACCTATGTGAACAAACTGCTCATTTATGTTGCTCAATGAAAATAGTCAAATTGTGTGACTGAAATCAAACCACTGGTCAAGGTACTGTACGACTTAGTCCAAGAACCATATGAAATTTCTGTAAATTTTCTGACTAACTTCAGGTGAAGACATCTCAGTCTCTTTAATCATTTTTCCAGTTTGATACCCAAAGAATGGAGCTAATATTGTATACATCCACAATTGTTATAAGTATTATACCCTTTTAAGAATTTTAAAGTTTTATTAAAAAATAGCCGTTACCTGCGGTTTCATCCGCGTACGGAATGTACAAGTTTTTGCAAAAAGAAATAACTTATAAAACATATGGGTTATCCTATATAAGAATTTTTCAATATATTTTTAAACACGCAACTTAACTATAAATCCACCAATCCCGAATATAATTCACCCAAACTGCAAGTGCTTATGTGCCACCCTATATAACAATTTTTTTGAATCACCTTGTATGATTGTAACTTTACTTCACCCTATAGTGCAACCATCCTGTATATGCTACTGTTTATTTGTCACCCAATATAACTTTTTTTAAGACCTGGTGATAACTCTACTCCACCCTATATTTCAGCTCCGCAACTGGTTATGGCTTACGCTATATAACAATTATTTCTGACATTTTTTGACCCACCTTGTATAGTACAATTTCTCTCCACACTATATTTTAATCACCCTTTATACGCAACTTTTTCTAACATTGTGTTAATCACACTCTAAAACTATAATCTTGCTTCGCCCAATGTTTCTTGTATTCCATACAGTAGGATGCAACTGTTCATGCCCTATATAACAATTGTTTTAAACTTTTCGATCCACCCTAATGGAAATGCATGTGGCACCCTTCGTGTGTCACAAATGTAAAAACACAGTTTGGCACCCTAACACCAAACCTTTATTTAAACACTCACCCAAACTGCAACTGCTTTTTAGCCACCCTATATAACAATTTTAATCAATTTTTTTTGAACCACCTTGAACTCTACTTCCATCTAAATAAAATCCTGTATATACTGCTGCCAATCAGTGAAACATTATAACTTATTTTTGAACCATCTTGTATAACCATAATTTTACTGTAGAAAATACTTCAACCACCCTGTATATTCATCTGCTTAGGGGCCACCAAATATAACATTTTTTAAACACTTAACTATAATTCCGCTCCACTCACTATCTTATCTAAGCAAATGCTTATGGACTACTATATAAAACTTTTTCTAACATTGTTTTAATCATACTGTATAACTATAATTTTACTTCGATAAACGTTTCAGATATTACATATATGCAACAGATCATGTTCTATCCTACAAAAATTTTTTATCCAACCTGTTTAACTATAATTCTACTCCACCCTCTATTTCTACCACCTTGTATATGCTACTACTTATCGGGCACCCAGTTTAACATTTTTTGTACCTCCCTGTATAACTATAAATCCATCAATGCCCAATATATTTCACCAAAACTGCAACGGCTTATGGGGCACCCTATATAACAATTTTATTGAATCACCTTGATTGTATTACCACTACCCTGTATAAATTGCTTATTGGTCAACCAATATAACATTTTTTAAATACTTAACTATAACACTTCTCCACCCCATATTTCAACTATCCTATATGTGCAATTGATTATGAGCCACGCTATTTCACAATTTTTCCTCATATTTTTTAACCACATTATAAAGTATAGTTTATCTCCACACTTCAATTAAAGGACCCTTTATTTGCAACTTTTTCTAACCTTGTTTGAATCAAACTGTGTAACTATAGCTTTACTGCGTCCCATATTTCAGGTACTCCATGTGCAACTGCTAATTTTTTTACCATTTATTACCCATCCTGTATAATTATAATTTTACTCCACTCTACATTTCCACAACCTTGTATATGCAACTACTTATTTGCCACCCAATATTATATTTTTGTACCACCCTGTATCTTTAAATTTCTACTCCACCCTATATTTCAATCATCCGGTAAATGTAACAGCTTGTAGATCATAACATTTCTTTATAATATTTTTTAAACCCACCTGTATAGCTCTAATTATACTCCGCTACAGATTTCAACCATCCTATACAGGCAACTACTTGTGGTTATAAAATATTTTTTAACCACTCTATAAAGTATAATTCCACTCGATCTCATATTTCTCATATTTCAACCACCCTGTATAAATAACTTCTTCTAACATATTTTCAACCCATTTCATAACTAAAATAACTCAAGAACATAATGCAAAGAACCTAACTGCTTACATAACACATTTATTTCTAAAAAAATGTTATCCTCCCTGTATAAATACTTACCTTAATTTCAACCATATTGTATATTCAACTACTTATGAGCCAAACAGTATAGCATTTTGTTTGTTTGTTGTTATAAAATATTTTTTAACCACTCTATAAACTATAATTGCACTCGATCTCATATTTCAACCACCCTGTATAAATAATTTCTTCTAACATTTTTTCAACCCATTTCATAACTATAATTACTCAAGAACATAATTGAAAGAACCTAACAGCTTACACAACACATTTTTTTTAATCGTATCCACCCTGTGTATATATTCTACCTTTATTTCAACCATATTGTATATGGAACTACTTATGAGCCAAACAATATAGCGTTTTGTTATCCACCCTATATAAATATAATTCTACTCCGTCCGTTTATGAACCACCTGGTATATGCAACTATTTATAGCCCACTGAATATAACTTTTTTGAACCACCCCGTATAACTAATTCCACTCCCCCTTATTTCAACCACATTGTATATATGCAGCTGCTTAAGGTATATTTAATATAACTCTTTTTTTTTGAATTTTTAAATCCATGTCATTCTATTCCGCACTAAGTTTCCTATATATAGAACACCTTGTAAAATTACAGTTGATATATCCGTTGTTTTTTTTAATCGAACCATGTTACATTGGCATATTCCGAATTTTGAATAAAAGCTAAGCTGATTCAAGTATTTGATGCTTGCGGTGGAACCAATAGAGTCCATGGTGTTATCCAAAATGCTAGAAGTTTTTTCGCTATATCTAACATTTCTGTCAATTTAGAGTGAAAAAAAATCTACCAGATTTTTTAAGTCAAACTATAGACTTTGCAACAGAAAAAGATTCAGCATAATCAGTTCAGTAGTTCTTACGTGATGCCCGGACAAACAAACAGACAAACTTACAATTTTATAATAGTATAGATATTTAAAATGAAACTACGTAAATGAAAGTAAACAAACATCAATCAAGTCATGATTATCATTCTTATTTAGCTAGGATGCATTTTGTAAAATCTTTGGGCAGTCTTCTCCTAAGCTCAGACAATAATTTCTTATGGCTTTCCAATTTAATAATATTGTATCTATTCAAGGTAGGATAGAGTCATCTAGTTCCTACATGGCGCTTAAGTTCATGAAAATCTCCATCTATAGACTCTATAAATTTTTTAAAATCTCGTCTTCGCACAGTGGGAAAAATAAGCATGGATGAACATTTTTGTTTATGTTAGGAAAAATAATTAATACCTTAGAAAATCGATACAGATAAAATGAAGTACTTCCATGCCTTGATAAAGTATAAAGAAAGTTTTGCCGAAATGAAGTGGGTGGCAACCCTAATTATAACATCTCTAGTTTCAATGAATCAATTTAGATAATTAAGTTTCTTTGAAGCAGATTACAATATTTTTCATTGACCATTGTTTTTATAGAAACCTGTAAATACTCTGAAACGTATTGTTTTTTATTACAAGTAGCAAGACATAGTTTAATGATTCAGTAGTTTATTACACATAATTATTTCAATCTGTCCAGGAAAATGATAACTTTAAAAAAAGTACTTTTTATTTTAAAATTTTGTTAACATGCAGTATTTCGTATTTCTCAATGTAGTAATGGATCTCACTATAGAGAACCCAGCGAGCTTAATTGAATTTATTTTGATCCAGAATACAGTGAAAGATAAAACATTAGATACACCAATGCAAACAATCGTCAAGTGCCTTACGTAATTGTTAGTCTGTACTATTTACCCTCGTATTATATTCCACTATACTCTCGCAAATGCAAAAATTCGATGATTCACCCGATCTAATATATTTCAGAGAATTCCACTATTTTGGCAATCGATTCATCATAGAATATTGTCGGTGAGTCATGTCTCTTGTAAGAATATATTTCTATTGGTCGCTGAAAGTCCCCTTTTCAAATTTGCCATTGGTTGCTAAAAAAGAGGGTGAAAATCACCCCGACTTTTTTACATGTTTTAACTGACCAATGTTATCGTGAATAATCCTGAAATATGTTTTATCTGCAGTTTGCTGAAACGAGGTAGCTTGTTACAATCTAAAAATGGCTCCAAAATTGATTTATTTAGTTCAGTTGTAATACTTTATTAAACAATTGTAAAAAATGTTTTTGTTTTACACAATGTGGAAGAAAATCAGATCTGAAAACGAAAACTATTTTTTATCAGAAAAGTTTTGTATGGCTTATACAATATATAACTAAACTATATATAAATAGATAAAGACAAACCGGTACCATTTTCTCCTCTTTATCTCAACCGATATTCTTTATTTTTGTTTTGTTGAGTAGCTATTGACGAGCTTCAGTGCAGAATGCTTACATTTTCTTATAACATTTCTTCGTTCATTAAATAAAATAAAATAAAAAAAATTATAATTTACGTACACACTGTCAATGCCAAACAGTGCCGCCAGATTGCTTGGAAAGAAAATCGTAAGATGGATTGAATCGAAAAACAAACTAAATTAAACAAAAAACTAACAAGTGTTGATCGGTTCCGAAAGATACTCCACATTATCACGCTATTCAGATCTTATGCATAAAAATTTGTATTATATAATAATAACCATTTATTTCGTACTCGTAAGTTTCTTTCCAAATATGGTTTGTCAACTAAAATTAGAATTGTGTATTGTGTGGCAACTGATCAATGTGTTTCCGGTATTTTATTATTTTAACATTACTACCCTATTTCATGAAATTGTAATAAGTATATTTTTATAAGAAACAGAGTTGTGGAGAAATCGGAGAAGTAGATGTAATGACCAAAATTGTTCAGTCATATTGACAAATCTATTGAAATAAAAATGTAATCAAATAGGTATCGGTATTGGAAATATTTTTGACAAATGAATGAGCCCTCACATTTTTGGCTGGAACCGCTCCTGGCAAAATATTCGATATAATAAATGGAAGATTGTTCTTTGCAACCTAAAAGTTTTCGTCATTTGCGGTTTCAGTCAAGTTCGGGAATATTAAAGAAAAAAGAGGACCAACAACCCTAGGAGAACTTAAATATTTAATACATTCTCTATTGTCCGCTGTCTGACATTTTCTTACACAACACCTTCGGGAAGATTGTGATAATAATATATTAATCAAATAATTAAATTCCCAATAAAAACAGAATATTTAATATGAAAGTTACTGCAACGCGTCCGAAAAATCAATACTGATCTACTACATTGACTATTTTACCACTAAACAATAACAACGCTTGCATGCCACTCCAGAAGTACATGCTCTAAGATTATATCGATCGATCAAATATACTATATTTTATTTAATGAATGAACCAATATAATGAATTAACATTCTGCACTGAAGGTCGTCAGTAGCTACAAAACAAATCAAAAATGAAGAAAATCGGTTGCGAGACAGAGGAGAAAATGGTACCTAATCGTTTTGCCTTTGCCTATATATATATAGATGCTTTTAATTTATATGATTTATATTTTAAAGGCTAATAGTTTCATATAATTGAACTAAAATTACATTATTAGTGAGCTTTAAGATAAATAGTTAGATCTGACATACATGGCAATAAATCACAGCCATCTTCGTTTTAGGGAATTTGATATTTTGATTCCAGTTTGACATGTCATAACATTGTTAGCCGTTAGGTTAATGTACCTTCTGAATTCAATGTAAAAATTATCAATGTATTATTTGAAAATTTTCAATTTCAATACACTTACAAAATTTTTTAACAAAAAGTATTATTTAACATAAATTAACAGCAGGTGCATACAGAAATAGTCATCGCTAACTTTGTGTGTTAATTAAAAATTATTGAGATTATACATACAGTGCAGTTTAAGGAGTACTAATATGTAGGAACTTATGTATCGTAGTTATATATTTATATTGCATCTTCATAGTTGCTTATGAGATGGTTTCTCGAATTTTCTTCTTACAAATTGAAATCGTAATTGTGAAATTTCTGAATAACCGTAAAGCGTTTTGGAAAATCTAAAGTTTAAAAATATTACACTTAATATTAATTTATTATTTGATAGACTGACTTTTACCTAAAATGAACATATTGACATTTTAAATATTAAAAATCTATATATAAATACGCAAATGCAAAAGAGTTCGGTCCCATTTCCTTCTGTTTTTAAACCAATTTTCTTGAGTTTCTTGAGTCAATCTATGTACACATCGTCAAAAGTTATGCTTGTCTGGCAGCAACCTTACCGACCGAGAATGTTTTCTATTACTTCAGATAAAAACTTGAAATCTTTTTTTTTTGTTTTTATATTTCTTCTTTTCATATCTTGTGTTTGACAAAAGCAGCTTGTTTGAAATATTTATTCAGTAGTGACTTAGTCATTTAAAAAAAATGGCGGAATTTACTGAACGAGAAAGAATTGAAATTCTTTGCACGATCGGATTTGGTGACAAGATGCGTAATATTGAGTCTAAATACTGTAATATTGGACATGTTCATGATCAACCTTTGGTCGACCCTCAAAATAAGAAGAAGTTGAATTAATATTTTATTGGCAGTATCTATAAGACAATTATCACTCAACATTTAACCAAGTGGCTTCCAATTTCAGCGCCCACAGTTCACAAAATTGTGAAGAAAGGACAGTATCATCCTTACAAAGTATGCCTTGTTCATGAGCTATCGGAAGACGACTTTGATCGGCGACTTCACTTGTGCGAGCAAATGCAAGAGCTATGCACGAATGAGAGTAATTTCGTAAAAAACCATGTCAACAGACAAAATTGCCATATTGGGATACCCACAATACCTGATGAATGATGAATTTATATCCATTATATCCAAATGCCGAACGTGATCTTCCGAGAAATGATATTTTCTTTCAACAAGATGGTGCGCCTCCCCATTACGCAGCATCTGTCGGTGTTCAGTTTCAACATTTACTTTAATTATTATCATTAAATTTAATAAAATTTAATATAACGTTTTTTTTAACCTTAGCATATCTAATCATGTTTTTGGCTATGTCTAAGGAAAATGACACGCTCTTTCAATTCGTATGGTCGAAATTGGGTAAGGCCATTTAAAAAAATTGTGGATGACGTCTCGAATAACGATTAGGTCACAAATAAGAGCCGTATGTGAAAAAGTGATTTGTTTAAAACAAAATTGCCGTGTCTGGGATTTTTTCGAAAAACTCTCAGTTTCAGAAATAATGATTTTTTTTCGTTAATTTTCGAAAGCACTGTATAAATCAGCTATGCACTAAGTTTGATGTACGAAAATAAACATTAGTATGTAAAAATGGAAGAATTAAGAAAATGTCATGACTACCTACTAAAATACACTTATTTTCAATTTTTCTTACGCTACAGCTTTTTTTAAGTCGTTTTCACTTGTATTCAATTTTGAGTTATTAGTATTGTATGAAGTACCTACAATAAAGGTTGTTTTTTATTGTATTAGTAGGAATTCTTTTATCTAGGACCTCTTTAAAAATTACAGAGAAGTATACTTTTCTTGGCTATCCCATTAATTAATTGCGGCCACTGCCTCAAATTCACGTTTGTACTAGATAGGCCAAAAAAATTACAATCGAATGGGAGTGGTTTGTTAAAGGAACGTTTGGTACTTACAGTGTTCTGATATTTTCCTCCTGATTTGTTTAATTTTTTTAATTTCCATTTGTACTCTTTGAATATCACTTTATGCTGTGTTCTTAACTGAACTGGTTTTTTAAGACCATTATTTCTTCGTTTGTCTCCCTTATGTTTTACTCCCCAACCTGATTTTCTGATTAGACCGTTACCTAGCTGCCATGGGCGTGACGAGGGGGGGGGAGCGGCTGCCCCCCTGGACCTGAAAAACCTGTGATGAGTCATTAAAGCTTCGCATAAAATTACTCAATTGCCCCCCTAAACCAAAAAATTTTCTGATTTGCCTTTCTCTCTAGGACAATTTGTTTCCGATATGCCACCGTCTAGGACAATTTTTGCTAATTTTGCCCCTCCCTAAACCAACAACTGGGTACGCCCTTGCTAGCTGCATTAGTCGTTCTAGTGGTTCCTTCTGTATTTTTGAATCATCCTTTGCAATCCATCAGCCTGCCATTGTTCATTTTGCTTTTTTAATTCATCAGTTACTTTTTCCCTGCATCTTTCCAATTCCCCAATTTGATGTCGCAATTACCTAGTCCCTTTCAATACGAGCATTTTGCGAAAATCTCATTGGACCATACGTTATTAAGAGGTTTACATTATGTGCCGAACACTTCTGTTTAATGAGATCCATTCCCAGTACGAAGTGGACTTCAACATCTGACACCAGGTTATTATAGCGAATACTGGTGTTCCCTCACTGTACTTCTACTTCTGTCTCATATAATCTTTACGCTTACGACAACCTAATTCTGTAGTCCCTTTTAAAGTGGCCTGTATGTACGTTTTCATCAACAACAGTTCGACCCTGTGTGCCTTCTTTTCTAGGTCAAAAATCGGCAGATCCTGTATTTTGTTTGGTTGGTTGCCTCTGATTCGCTATGATCTAATTTAATTACTAGGACCCATGGTCTGAACCAATTTACCAGGGCTTCTATCTCCAATGCACTTCTCTATTCCATTGAATCCTGGTTTTTGCACGCCTCACAACGCAATGGATTGTTTTAAATATTTTAGAATAGATTTTTAATTATCCTTAGGATGATAAGGTTCATTGTCAGGATAAATAATTGGAATCATAACCGTTAAAAAGATATTAATCAATAAAATTTTTAACTTTTTTTATATATTTTTATCTGTATAATATCCGTAGGATTACTTTATTTCATAACACAATTAAACTCGTAACCACTAAAAAGAAATTAATGAAAATAGATATTATTTCCATTTTTTTCATTTTTAATTTTTTTATTATTATTCATCTTTTGGCTTGTTAATTTTAATACACAATTGTTATTTGTGTCTCCTCGTGTGTCTCTCCTTTCGCTCAGTTATTCCTTTGAATTTGTCTGATACATCTGGGAGGTAGGTGCACAAACCGTAATTTCAGCCTTAAATTCCTGCAACACTTTTGTATTCGTGAAGGTAGTGATATAAACCTGGTAAAGTTGTTTATTCTACTCATATGTTTTGGAGTAAATTTAGGGTAGGGTCAGAGTCAGACACCACCATAATCTTACCCATTTGACTATAGCAATTATTTCAAATTCTTTTGAACATGAACCAGGAAGAATTGCTATTGAATTTAAGAAGTTTTGCAACAGCACTTTTTGTGATTGCTATAGCTTCTCGATTTCTTATCACGTATTTTCGGTTTTTTTAATCTAAGCTTGGCATTGAGTTTTTACTCTTTGAATTTCATTTTGTACTCAATCTGCAACTGATTTTCAGTCTTTGAATGTTTTGTTTCATTCTTGCATTTAATTCATCTTTATATGATTTCATTACATCGTTTCCATCTATGATTTTAATTAAGGTCTTGTTGTTTGTCTTTAAGTGGTGAACTTTTATTATTTTCTTCTTATTAATGTGACATGATTTTTAATTCAACTTGCTCTTTTCATCTCATCATAGATTTTAATAGTAAATTGTAACTTTTGAATTCTTGAGGTGTTTTTCTATATTTTTTTACTGGATCTCATATTTATCACAAGTTAAATTAAATAAATATATATCATCCTGCACTTCTGACTAGCAACTTTTGTGTTCTTAAGTTCGATTAGGTACTTTTTTACTATAAACTTTAAACAGTATTGTTTACTTTCTTACTAACTTCGAATTACTAATACATTAAAGTTTTAGTGGTGGCCGGTATTCAATCAGATATTTTGTCAAATTGTGTAAAAACATAAAAGTGTACAAAAAAGAAAAAGCCAATTTATCTACTCTATTCATTCAGCAAACATGTAAACAAGCATCATTGATATACCTGCATGAGTTCTAATCCATATTTACATATCAAATATTTGCTGCGTGCTTATTTACAAAAAAATTCAGCTGTCTCTAATGACCCACCCTTAAAAATGTCAATTCCCTGTCCACCCAACATCAAAGACAGATTACCCACGTGCCCTTACCGGCCACCGGTAGTTGCATTTTTTATATGTTTCATATAAAGAAATAATGAAAAGACCGACAGGGGCCAACGGTCAAATATATAACAGGCATACAAAAGTTTTTTTGTCGATAACAAAATATCAGGGATCAAAATAGCCATTGTTCTTTTAAAATGCTGAGGCTAATCTCTCCATTATTTGGGATTCATCGCTTATATATATTTACTCATAAGATGTACGATTTACGAGGGATAAGCAAAAAGTTAGCAGTTATTATAAGTGGTCAAAATATTAATGAATTGTTAAGAAACAATGCCATTAAAAATCATAATTGAGTAGTATTAAAAATATATTTGATACTATTCTCATACGAATTAGAGTAGATCGAAAAACTGGGCAAAATAGAAAGTAATTGATTTAATTTAGCAACAGTTTCCAACAAAAATAAATTAAAATTAAACAGTGGCTTTATTACTTTTTAAAATATTGCCCTTAACAATCTATGTACTTTTTCATCCAAATGAACCCGTCCTTTCATTGCAATCCGAAGATGGAAGGCTTATCACAGGGTGTTTAAACACTTCAACTGCATCTTCATGGGTTGAAAAATCTTGACTACGTATTTGATTTTGATGTGATAATGCAATATTTTTTGGACTTAGATGAGGGCGGCATATAGAATGGTCGCTAATTTAACCTCTAGTGTGATTAAATAGTCAATTATCCATAGCCTTATGCACGAGTTTGCATTGTTCTAGTGCAGAATGATGTGAGACGTTCCCTAGGTTTTTCTATATTCACAGGAAGCTTCTGGGACACAAATAATTGAGCACAACTCAATCAACTGTTCTGTGATTCTCTATAAGACACTGATACCTAAAGTCGTCCTTAAAGACCCCCAGGGGACGACAACAATTTGCAAGGGGTAAATGTTAGCGAACAATAGAACTGGGGTTCGTGAGATGTAAAGCGGGTGCAAGATATTTGATTTTATATAAGTAGGTCGTGCCTCTAATTTTTGCTTTCTAAAAATGGAATAATCTACATACACACATGATTTATTGCTTAGTAGCTATTGGAAAATTATACAAATAAACCGATAACGATAAGTAGTATTGAACGGTCACAGCAGAATCAAACTCAGAACTCCCCGTTCCCACCAGATACAAGTATTTTTGCACATGTGCGACAAAGCCATCATTTTGGCAGTAAATTCATAGATATATGAAGTATAATTGTTGTATCTCAGACGTAGGATAATCAAACTATCGACTATTTTGTGGCACAGATAATATTTATAATAAGCTTTTGTTATCTATTTGATTTAGTGTCCGGATTTAATGCCAAACCAATGTCCGATTTCTATTCAAGGTCACGAAATCGTAACCCCAAAACACCAAAAGTTCCGACAAAAGTTTCACTTCTGAGTTTTACTGTTCTGTGGAAAGGTCGTAGGTATTGTTATGAAATTGATTTTCGCAATTTTATAATAACAGTAGCTAATTAGAGTTTCCTGTAAAATGGTTAAAGTTATTCATTTTTTAGTCACAATACACTTTAAATTTGTAAGAACTTACATTGATTGTGAGCATGATTCTGTGGAAGCTCAACCGCTTGTTGCCGCTAATGCATGTACCTAAGGGTATAATAGCCGCGCATTTTAAACTTTTTACTAGTTATAATATAATAGTATTTATTAGACATTTTATTTTAAAAATTGCTGCTTAGTAGTTTACGTGAGCCAGGGGCATCGCTGAAGGCTTCTTTTGGAAGACTAACCATGCAAATGTCCAATATGGTGGTCACATCGAAAATAAAAGCAAAAATATGGCACTAATAAGTGGAAAGGCAATGACAGTCAAAGATTTCTGTTTATGTCAAAAATTTCTTTGAACACAGTGGTACAATAATTTATGAAAACAATCCGAAATGTTATAAATAAAATGAATGAGCTATAACTGGAGAACATAAAATTCAAATTGATATAAAAGAAAATTCAACAATGTCCTCAAAGCAATTCCGAAACGAATATTCTGAATTGCATCGATAATGGAGTAGAATGGCGACAAAATATATTTTATGTACCTTTGAATGAATACAAGAATTAACTAAGATTGCCAAATATAATATCATCATCATCGTATGCAGATACAGTCAACCAATTTCTCATGGTGTAGCCCCCTGAAGAATTGAAAGATTGTAGAGTAACTTGAAGAGCTGTGGAACTAGAGAACTTAAAGTCTTGAGAAGAAATGAAGAGAAGATCTGAAGATCTGTGAGAAGGACTGAAGGACTGTTGTGAGCATAATTGAAGATAGGTGGGCAAATAACTGAAATCAAGAAGAACACAAAGAACTGTGGGACTGAAGAATTCAAGAACTGGCTCGAAGGACTGAAAAGAAGAACATATTCTTTTGGAAGTTTTTATCGGGAACTCAAGACTAGACTCAGAGGAATTGACCTTGAATAACTAAACGCATGATGAAATGTATTAATGAAGATAAAAGCTGAAGAACTGATCGGAGACAATTAAGGTCTTGAAGGTCTCTTTGTGGAAAAAATGGCTCGAAAGATTTAGAAGAAGAATGTATTTTTAAAATTTTGCAGGGGATATGAGGCATACATTACCGCTCTGCCTTCGAGGGGGGTTGGTAAGGAGCAAATGTAGAGATCTCCGATTTTTGCATTTAAGTCAGATGCGACCCCAGAATTTTGTCACTTTTTTTATTAATTGAAAAAACCTTGACTTAGCTGGGATTTTCAATCAATTATCATATACGTGATTCAATAGCACGCAACAAGAGTTTTTCAACCATGTATAACAGATATATCATTGTGTGACAGAAAATGAACATTGTTTAAAAAACAGTTTTTCATTTAGATTGCTGTGAAACAAAATGCAGTAATTGTGTTTTTTTACAATTTCCTTAAAAAAATAAACAAATAAAAGTACTATTTTATTTATGACACTAAAGTAGGTAACCAACTAAAACATTACATATTTGTAATTTAACCACAACTCGAACAACTGCTGGTTTAAGTTCCTCTACGGTATTATAACTAATACAATAAACTTTATTCGTTAATTATCCCCAGATGCAAAAATGAAGAGACGTAAGGTTCGGAGAACGAGCAAGGCCAGGCAACCGGAGCTCTATTTCCCATTCCTTTATTTCCATGTAGATGATTCAAAAAGTCAATTATGATTCTCGCATTATGTGGAGATACTCCATCCTGCTGGAACTATATTCGCACTCTATTTTAATTAGGTTTTTTAAAGAACCATAGGCAAGTACATTATTTCTAAGTATACTGAAGATAGACAAACCTGGTTGAGGTCTTTCGGAATATCGCTGAAAATACATATCTACATTCTTCATTCTTCTTCATTCTGCACAAAATGAAACAATCATACATATCCACATTCCTAAATTGGAATACCATTCCATACTTAATTTAATTGAAAAAATTCTCTAATAACTAGGTTACTTAAAAATATCACATTTATTTTGCAAAATGTTATCTTAACAGATAGAACCAAATAATTATAACAGTTTTCACAGAGACATACATAGCTAAGAAAAGAAACAAGCAATTTTGTTTTACAGTCTACTAGGTGCTAAGTGAGAAAAAGTTTTTTAAAGTAATTTTCATTTCTGCCATCCAAAGATAGGCCTGTTATACATAGTTGACAAGCTTTTTTAAGTGCTATTCAAGAATAAGAAATAACAAAGTTGGCTATCTCTGCAAAAAAAAATTTTACAAGATGGCGAATATATTACAATTTTTCGAAAACCCCAATTTTTTGTTTTTTCTTGGTATTTTGAACATGAATAGCGCAAATAAATTAATATATATATATATATATATATATATATATATATATATATTCCATATCCCTTATTGGACATCTTAAATCAATTTCCGTTTAGTAAACAAGTTTAAGCCCACATCAATTTGAGGTTATAACCTATATGTGTATTTGTATACAAATTAATCCATCAAAAACGGACATGACAGGATGAACATTTTGTCCTTATCTAAAAGCCATTATTAGGATGATCACTCATATTTTCAATAAGAAGGGTACAATACAAATAAATTGTGGTGGTTTTCCAAAACATGAGAAGAGCCTTCATCAAATTGCGTGATCTCGTAGCATTTGTATTTGTATGGGTCTTTCAGAGCATTCAAAAAGTTGCTCAGTCATTTTGCGGGTATGAAATATGTAACAACCAATGAACTTATTTAAAGTGTAATTACTATTCGCGTTTCTAATCCTAGTTAAACTGTACTGTACTAATTTTGATAATAAAGCGTAACGAAAACTCTAGAGTTTTATTTTACCAAAATTATTCTTTATTTAATACAGTTTTTCAGACAAGAATGAACGGCACGAAAATCCTGAAATCCATGAGGGTTATAAAGACTCATCAACAGAAAAATATGTTCACAGATCATCAAATAATTGTTATGAATTTCATGAGAAACTTGATGCTTGTATAACGGAATCACTCAATTTTTTCGCAGATAGAAGATAGGACATAATGAATTTAAGTTAAAGATTCAAATGGAAAGCAACATTTAAATTACAATAACTGTGAATACATTGTTTTAAACACTTAAATCTAACAATCATATAAAAATTCGCAGCCAACTGCGTCAAAGTTCAATTGTTCCTATTAATCTTTCTGAACTTACAATATTACTCTTTCACTATTGCAAGTAAGACGCTTGTTTTTTAGTTCTCTCTATTTTTTTAGGAGGCCACATTTTCTGAATTATCTAAACAGTCCATTAAGTGATAAAATTAAAGATATCTTTTTTCAGTGAAGTTTTCTTTGTATATTCTTACTGCCAGCAAACAACTTTGTGGCTAGCACCAAGTACAAAAACTATATCACTCATTTCTTTCATCAACAACTACTAGATACAAAATTCGAAAACAAAAACCAATACCAACAATACTTTATTGAAACAGAATAAGAGAATTTATTTCATAGGAAACTTCTGAATATTTGAAAAGTTCAACAAAATTAAGCTTGCATGCAAAAAATATGTAGAAAAATATTTATTTAGGTAGAGGGAAAGTAAAAATTAAAAGGCGTTATTAAAAGAATTCAATAACATATCAGGTTAAAGGGAAAAACTACTAGAATTTAACAACAATGTGATAATAGATACGCAGTCGCATTTAAAAAATTATAACTTTTGGTTCACCTGGAATTAAATATTACATTTTAAAATAATTTTATATTGTGGACTTTATAATCCTCTATAGACTTTTGCTCGAATATTTGTTTCTATCTATTATAATAAAGATACTACTGAACTTGGACACACTAATTTGCCACCCTATAGGGAAACATCCACAAATTACATAAGATATTTTAGGGTGGGTGGGTGACTGCTAATATCTTAGGAGATCTTATATGGGGGTAGGTGGGTGTTTGAAAACGATTTTACGTAAGATTTTTTAAAAATATTATTTTCCGAAATTAAATAGATATTATCAACATCCATAGAAAATTTACATTGTACTTGATAAGCATTTTCAAATATAATAGAGTTACAACATTAACAATATTTAATTAAACATACAGGGTGGATCTAAAATAGAGTTCCGAACTTCTGCTGTATATAGAACTCATTATAATAAGCCAAAAAGTCCCTATTAACATGTGCCCTAAAACGTTATATGCCCTTAAAACGGCTCAAACAAAACTGGTTTGTTTTTCTGCTATTAACAAAATGGTCGAAAATAATTAGAAAATAACTTTGTCAAGTGCGAGTTGGTCTCGCATACTAAGGGTTCCCTACCACCTTCAAGATTCTAATATTTCAGTTTTAGACAAGCAGGGAATGAGTGCATTTTCTTATATTTACCTAATATCTTTTAAAGTAAACGTTTTAAATTTATAAAGAGTTTTCCACACATAGACTTTTTATTTTATCTGCTTCAGGATTCCCTTGATTTTTATAAGAATACATATATATTTAATTTTCTAATTTGGCCCCCAAAAATTATCATTAGAGTTTTATTTTACTAATAAACTTTCAGGAAGCCTTTTATAATCTACTGTCTGAATTTTGAGACTCTGTAGATTGCAATATAAAAGGTCAAGTTTTAAATTATAAATTATTAAATCTGATATTAAAATTATTTAAAAATACTAATATAAATATATTTTTCAAAATTTAAATAGTGTAGTTTCTAAAGTGGAAATTAAGTAGATGTTTAATATTTTTGTTAATATATTTTAAACAAATGGTTTAAAAATATGATATATTTGTAATTCACATAATGAGCCTTTTATCTGATCTATTACATGATGCATTTGAAAATTGAATTTTTATTTTCAATTTAACTGTATAATTTGTCCCTAAAATTACTATGGGGGTTTTCTAATATTTTTTTTTATAAATTTCAAGTGAGCCCCAGTACCCCTAATTATTTTCAAAATTTTAGGTAGTATGGTTTCGGAAATAAAGCGAGAAATGAGAATTTTTTATATCTTTATGTTAATATCTTGTAAACAATTAATTTTAAAAATAAGAAAAATATATATTTGTATTCCTCATAATGAGCCCTTTCATTTGATGTATTGCATGATGCGTTAAAAAATATTTTTTTATTTTCCGTTTAATTCTATAATTTGGCTCCCAATACTAATATTAGGGATTTCTTCGTATTTTTCTTGTAAAAAAAATTAGGTGTTATAGTTTGGGGAATAAAGGGGGAATGGGTAATTTTTTAAGTATTTTTTTTAATATATTTTAAAATATTCATTTAAAAAAATAATAAAAAAACATATTTGTTTTCGCCATAATGAACCCTTTCATTTGATATATAACATGATGCGTTAGAAACAATTTTAATTTTATATTTTCCATTTTATTCTGTAATTTGCCCCCCAAAATTAAAAGTAGAGATTTCTCCTTATTTTTCCAGTAAACTTCAGGTCGGACCCTATACCTCCAATTTTTTGCAAAACTTTACGATTTATAATTTCAGAGATAAGGGGGGGAATGGGTAATTTTTGGTATATTTTCGTTAATATCTTTTTAACTATTTTTTAATATGAAAAAAATATATTTGTTTTCCTCGGATTGCGACCTTTCATTTGATGTATTACATAAAAATTTAAAAATAAAATTTGAGAAAAATTTTATTTTTAAATTTTTATTTAATTCTATAATTACAAAAATCTGGCAAATAAAAGGCTGACGTTGCCTCAATGCTTAACAATTTAAGTTATGGATAAAAAATCAATTGAGCTTTGCATTGCTTAATTAGTAAAATTGGTGATTGAAAAAAAAAACAGTTTTGTTTGAACCCTTTTAAGAACATATAAATTCCTAAGGGTGCGTTTTAGGGCACATGTTAATAGGGACTTTTTGGCTTATTTTAATGAGTTCTATATACAGCGGAAGTTTGAAACCCTATTTCAGAAACACCCTGTATAATAATCTAACCATTTTATTACGATTTCATGCATTTACAATAATGTAAAAACTGATTAAGGAATAATATCTTAAAAAATTCTAACGTATATAAAAGTATTTCAGTCCATGTAAAGGTAAATGTAAAAACAGTTTTGCACCCTAACACCAAACCTTTATTTTCAACACTCAACGCACGTTTCAACAACTCTAAGTTGTCATCTTCAGGAGTAAACCCAAACTGTTTTGGGTTTACTCCTTGTGACACACCAAAGGTTCCACAGCTTTTCGATTACATGTAAAGGTAGTATCTAACTCTCGAAATCAGTTTTCTTCGAAATCCCCGTCGATTTTTTTTTCGACACGTATCTCTTACACAAATCTTTTAAAAAATTATCTGATAAATACTTATTTTTGAAGGAAATTAAGTACTTTATAAAAAAGGCGTAAATTATTTTTACTTGAACTCGAACTTTGAATAATTATATTTTTATTCAATCATTACACAATACATTTTAAAATAAAATTATTTTGTATTTTCCCCAGATGTGTGTGACATACAAATTCGATAAAAAGGACGAAACATGTACATAATGTCAATTCTTGAAGCCCCATTTCGCATTGTGTATTGTCAGAAATAGGTCTATTTCAGTTTTCAATATATTGCATTTCAAAGCAAATAGCAGATGGTCAACGAAGTGACCAGGTGATCAAATCGGCTTATCTAACAGCGTCCAAATTTAGAAAGTAATTCTACTCGTATACTATCTATTTGATCTGTTTACCTGTATATTCTGTATGACTTTAATAATTTCAAAAATATTACTTTCCCAATAAACGCAATCAAACGTCATAAAATAATCTTATTTTAAATTTCTCACAATTAAGTCATTATAGTATGAAATGTGATCTTCATTATTAATTGAACAACATAATTATGATGAATTTTTTGGAAACATTTTAACTTTATGGAGTTTCTGGGGCTTTAAAAAAAACCCTCACTTAGATATCAATAAATTATACTTAGAACTTTTTTCGTTAGAAAATAAAAAGTAAAAAATAAGTTACACGTTAAAAAAACAAAAAAAGCCTTTAATAGCAAATGGAACTAAAAAGTAAAATATATTGTTTTTCAACAGCTATGGAAAGCTCAGTACCTCAATAACATTAAATGACAATAGTTACCAATGAAATATTTATAAACATTGATGGCAAACAAACCCCGCTTATTTGCAACAAAATGTGTTTTTTGTCAATAACTTTAAATATTTAAATTCATTTAATTATTCGTAGACTTTATATATCTGTTTAACAAAATCTTAATAGTTATTTTTAGTGTTCCGTATATACTCCTACAATATACGAATACCCTTATAATATCACTCTGGATTTCTGAGTTTTTCATTCACATTACAGCAATTTTCTTCGAAACTACCCGGCAGAGAAGGTTGAAATTTGGTACAGTGTATAGTTTGGTGACCCGATCAGGACTACATATCTTAATTAAAGAAATTTTGATCTTAGTGGTACTCCTGGAGGGAAAAATCAAAATCGACTATTCCCCCCTTATCGCCGAAACTACTGAGCCTTAAATTCTGAAGAGGAAAAGGGAATATAGAATGTTGCCCGAACTTTACAGGAAAAATAAGGAGAACCGTTAATTTTGGGTGCAAATTATAGAATTTTATAAAAAGTTACAACTTAAAATTTTTTCAAACGCATTATGTAATATATCGACTGAAATAGCTCATTCTGAGGAACACACATATATTATTTCATATATAGGGCCTCACCTGAATTTTACCGGAAAAATAAGAAGAAACCCTTAATATTAATTTTAGGGGCAAATTACAGAATAAAATGAAAAACTTAAAATTAAAATTGTTGCTAACACATCAGGTAATGTTTTCTGAACGATAATTGTGGCATCTCTGGTTTTTATTTTTTCTGAGTTCTTTGGGAATAACACCACATAAACTTGAAAGTCCGTATATTTCAAAAAAGTCCAAACGTTTCAAGGTCTAAATGAGACCCCATTTTCAATAGTATTAACAAAAATGAACAAGAAATTAAAAAATTTAAAAAATTAAAACGATTCGTAATGACAAATTTTGCAAATCAAATTGTGATTTACGAAATTTGTCATTATCAATCCTTTTAATTTTTTAATTTTTTGTTTATTTGTGTTAATACCATTGAAAACGCAGTCTGATTTAGACCTTCAAACGTTTGGACGTTTTTGAAATATACAGACTTTCAAGTTTATCTAATATTATTCCCAAAGAACAAAGAATGTAATATATCAAATAGCAAACAATCGCTAACAACCAATATCAAACTTCACCAAGCAACAATGACTCCCAAGATAATCACATTAATACAATAACTATACCATATATACAGAGTCTATCAGAAAGATTAAAAAGAGTGGGAAACAGATATAATACCAAAACATCATTTAAAACAAGAAATACACTAAAATCAATTATATCGAAAACCAAACCAAATAACATAACTCAAAATACAAAAAATTGCATCTATAAAATCCCGTGTGAATGTAATAAATTCTATATTGGAGAAACCTCTAGACCTCTGAATGTTCGAATAAACGAACATAAAAATTTGTGAACATGCTTGGGACCTTGGTCATAAAATACAGTTTCAAAATTCAGTTATATTACACAAAGAAAAACACAACACCAAAAGAAAACTAAAAGAGTCTGCTTTAATTTTGTTAAATGAAAACGATCGTATCGCTACTACCTCCGTAGAATTCAGTCGTTCCTGGTTGCCGATGATTAAGGAAGAAATTGCTAATGGTCATGTCCTTGTGAACAACCCAATATCGGGACAGTTCATAAGGTTTTTCCTAGGTTTTTCCTTATGATTTTAATGGGATCACTGAATCAACAAAGTTCTTTGGTCGCTTTTTTGGCGAATGCATCTTATAACAAAGTCGCACCTAGGAGCGCCACATAAAATTCTGAAGATCTCCCTTTCAAATTCTTCTAATTTGAAAGGAACTTAATGATTATATGATCTTTAGAAATTTCTGTGCTACCCTGTATATTACAAATAAAATTCTCTTAGTTACGTCAAAAATCAAATAATAGACATTGTCAAATATTTTAATTTACATATTAGAATTGTGCCTTTTTAATCTGTAGTTTCTTAACCATTGACAACGGGGTCTGATCTAGACCCCGAAACGTTTGGAATATACAGCAACTTTCTTTAAACTGTGGTGTTATTTCCCAAGAAGCACTTAGACATTGAAAAATATGCCACAAGTATCATTCAGAAAACAAAGGGCTCATTATTACGAATACATTTTTTTTTCAAGTTTTTAAAATAATATATTAAAATAAACACACTGATGTAATTTTCACTTAAATTTATTTACTATTGACAATTGTTTCACCAGGTACTGGCTTCTTCAGAATACAATGTAAGACTAACAGTTAAATGCCTAAAACTATTACAAAGAACTATTATTGATTATTGAAGCAGGTAGGAGGGTATTATCACTATTAAGAAAGAACAAAATATTGTAATTGGGTTTTTAAAAGGATAAATTATGGCTGTAATGAGTTTATATAATTCTATTGAAAAGATTAAGTAATGGGAATGAATTGGTTTCGGTTTGATCATTCAAGAGGTATGATGAATTTTTTTTTTGTCAATTTCTAATGACTCTAAATATATAATTTTTTACTTTTATGTTGTAAATGTAATACTTCCAACGTATTCTGAGGTACATGATTTTCATTCAATAAATGGTCGGCAAAAGTTGACTTATTATAATTGTGGCACTCAAAAGCTTTGGTATGTTCGTCCCATCTTGTCTTGAATGATCTTTCCGTATGACCGAGGTAGAAACTAGGGCAATTAACAAAAATAACAACTCGGGTGTCTATAAGTTGACATGTGGTAGTTGCCCTAGTTTCTACCCCGGTCATAAGGAAAAATCATTCAAGACAAGATGGGACGAACATACCAAAGCTTTTGAGTGCCACAATTATAATAAGCCAACTTTTGCCGACCATTTATTGAATGAAAATCATGTACCTCAGAATACGTGAAGTATTTCTTTTACAACATAAAAGTAAAAAATTATATCTTTTAGTCATTAGAAATTAACAAAAATAAAAATTCACTATACCTCTTGATTGATCAAACCGAAACCAATTCATCCCCATTACTTAATCTTTTCAATAGAATTATATAAACTCATTACAGCCATAATTTATCGTTTTAAAAACCCAATTACAATATTTTGTTCTTTCTTAATAGTGATAATCCCCTTCTACCTGCTTCAATAATCTAAATAGCTCTGTAATTGCATCCCCATAGTTCTTTGTAATAGTTTTAGGCATTTAACTGTTAGTCTTACGTTGTATTCTGAAGAAGCCAGTAACCTGGTGAAACAATTGTCAATAGTAAATAAATTTAAGTGAAAATTACATCAGTGTGTTTATTTTAATATAATATTAAAATGAATTTTCATCAAGTAAAGACAGAAACTATCATCAGTTTTTAAAATAATTTATTTAAAAGATATTAACAAAAATATAAAAAATACTCATTCCCACCCTTATCTCCGAAACCATGATACTAAAATTTTGAAAAAATTAGGCTTATATGGATTTACTTAAACTTTACAGGTAAAACAAGGAAAATCCCTAATAATAATTTTGGGGAGCAAATTATAGAATTAAACGAAAAAAACATTTCAGACCCCTCAGGCAATATATCAAATGAAAAGACTCATTAGGAAGAATACAAATATATTTTTTGATATTTTAAAAATAAATTATTTAAAAGATATCAACAGAAATATTTTAAAAAAATACCCATTCCCCCTTTATTTCTGAAACCGTAGGACCTACAATTTTAAAGAAAATTAGGGCTATTTGGTCTCACTTGAATATTATCGGATAAATAAGTAAAAATCCCTAATATTAATTTTGGAGGGTAAATTATACAATTAAATGGAAAATAATAAATTATTTTTTAACGTACAGTGAATATATTAAATGAAAGGGCTCATTACCAGAAATACAAATATATATTTTTCATATTATTAAAATCATTTGTTTAAAAGATATTAACAAAAATATAAAATATCGACTATTCCCCCTTTATCTTAGAAATTACACTACCAAAAATTTTGAAAAAGAAAATTAGAAATATAGGACCCCACTTGAACTTTACACGAAAAATAAGGATACAACTCTGATATTAAGTTTGGGGTCCATTATTTACAATTTCACTCATTCTCCCATTTATCTTCCAAAAATGAAGACAAAAGATTATATAGTGCTTTACTGAAAATTATTGGTCAAATAAAGCGAAAATCCTAATCTTAATTTTGTCGCCAATTAGAAAATTAAACAAATATTTTTTTAGAAATCAAACGAATCATATAGCACATAAAAAAATCATTCCCTGTTTGTCTCAAACTGGAATATTAGAAAAATATGTACTTTGATTCACCTACATTGTATCAAATTTCAAAGGTAGTACGGAACCGTTAGTATGCCAGTCCAACTCGCACTTGACCAAATTATTTTTCCTTTTATAGTTTTATTTACTACTAAACCGTATTTTAAAATAAAACTCTCCTAATTGTGAAAGGAAAGTACCACCTGGATGTGTGCTTCTTGGGTTCACGCGACTACATTGGTACACTAAATGTGATTTCTTATATAGCTATTGGGGAGAAGGCAAGAAAAATAGAATACTGTGCAGGAGTTCAAAGTAAAATTTTCGTCAACATTTTATGGGGGGAAGTCCCCTTGCCGCTCGTAAATACGACTCTGCTGCACAATATTTGTAAATTATATTATTTCGTACAACAATCTGTCTACAATTTATCTTAATTATACCTCACTTTTTTAATATAAGCTTCACAATACTTCTCAATCAGCAAAGAGGTTGACAGTTTATTTTTGTATAATACAAAAGTAAAACTTATTTGCTTAAAGAAACAAACCTATTTTCTAGGTCATAAGATTTGATAACATGTATTTTTTTTCTCTATCAGGTGAGTTTTTTAGTGTTGCAAAATTCTAATAGTGCTTGTAGCTATCGTGCTTAAACAATTTATTGTGTTTTTTCAGCCATCATACATAGAACAGATTGAACATTTTAAATTGACGATCGTTTCTACAAACCTTAATATTTTGTAACAAACAAACAGAATTTCTGCACTCCCGTCAACATAAAGTTATAAATAAAATTTGTAAGAGAAATTTCTATTGCATTTTTAAATTTGCAATATTTTAGGTACAATAATATGTAAGTAGCCAGTTTATAATTTAGCGGCCAATACAAAATAAACTGCAAAGATTTTGATTGCACTTGGTATACAATACAAATAGATTGGTCTACTTTAATAACCATTTTTGGCTTTTACCACCCTTGATGTTCCTGACAGGTGATTGACAGATCAGAAGAAGCCGCCTTTTTACTTTATCCCAGCGTCCCTCTTGAAAATCGACTAACAATTTATGTTTTTGCATATTCAGACGTCTGCCATGTCGTTTGTAAGGGTCATTGTTTGATGATACTTAGGGGTATTTCAAATGGTAAATGTAACTAGAAAAATGTATAATTGGCTTTTGCAGTTTATTGAGTCACAAATTATTGACTTGTAATTAATTTAATGAAAATTGTTTAAAAACATTTGAATTAAACAAGTGCACTTTAATGTTACTTTTATAGGATAAGTTTGTAATGCTTTCTGATTACACCTATTTGATTTATTTTAATAGAAATGATTGTCAGTAGGTGGGTTTTCATCTCTCTCTATGGGTTCCCCAGACCAACTTATACCTTATACGCAGTCTGGAGTTTTTGCCATTCCATGTTTCAGGAACATGTCCCACTCACTGCCACTTCAAAACACTTATTCTCTTGGTCGCATCTTGAACCTGAGTTGCCTGTCTTATCCACAGATTGTTACTTGGTTCGTCATGATCATCCATTACCTGAGTCTTATTTCTTATCCATTCTATTGTTGTTATTCCAATCATAAATCATTCTATAGCCCTGTGTAACAGGTAATACATTTTGAAATTTCTGTTTTTCCGAATTCAAGATTCATAACCAAAGGTCTATACCAGTGGAATAAATTAAACAATATTTTTTGCTGTGTGTTGGCTTTCTAAACGGAGTTTTCTCGTCATATCAGCCATGCATGTTTGATTCTTTGTTCATTTCCAGCATTTAATGTTTTTAATTTGTTCTTGCTCTTTAATTTAATTTTATTACTTCAACCTCATCAACCTATTAGGATTCTATAGTATAACTAGCATTTTTCAACATGTGTGTAGCAGTAGTACTGATTTATTTCAAGAAAACAAATGCATATCCCTTGCACATTTCATATATACAATTTCATTTTGATATACAAATCAACTATCGTGAGTTGCTAAGTAAAATGGAACCATTTCTGAAGCTAGTAAGTCCAAGGTAAAAACAATTGCTGATAAAAGAATTGGCAATAACCTGTTAATTTTGACTTTCCTTTTGCGAATAAAAAAATGTTGATTTTTTTACAACATTCCTCATTCCACACAAAATATACTAATTCAAATCTGTTCACATTGAACCTGGCAAGCTTCTAATGCATCAGCCAAAAGTGAAACCACTTCCTGGTTATTACCAATATAGGACTTGTCAGATTTAATTAGATCATGAATTAATTATATTCCAGTCTACATCGACAGCATGCAGACATTGCTCAGCTTGACGCACTAAATTGATCTTTCCTATAATGCAACATGGATTATAATATATTCACTGAAGATTCCTATTAATATCAGCCACTAATTGTGAAAATAATGAATACAATATAAACGTCTGCCGAAGAAATAAGACATACCTACACGACAACAAAACTTACAAACTTACAAATAAAGAAGTGGCTACAAAAACGAAAAAAAAAATACGACAGAAATTGGTGGAAGCTGCAATTGACAATTTTTGAAGCCATAAAAACACTTATACGTACAATGAGTGCCAAACGTTTAGCTGATAATAAAACATGAACAATTGCAATAGACATTAAATAGATAACAACTGAAATATGGAAATGCCAAGTATATAGACATTGGGAAATAAAAATATTATACACCCGAACTATCGAATAGTAGGTACGGAACTAAAGGAAAGTTAGTAACTAGGACTTTCGAAACAACAAAATAATTAGTATATACAATCATATAACAATCAATGTGTAGTTAATAAATAGGTACTCCAACGAATATGTACAGGCAAGTTGAACAAAATTAAGAATATATGAAAGTCAGAAATTCCTAACAACATATAAGTCAAATAAAGTAATGACAGTTGCATTAAAAAATATTTTCCAGAACAGAATAGGATACTAGTGACTAAATATAACTGAAGAACAAACCTTTACCATCCTAATTAATCCAACAAAATCTTTCAATTACTGAAATAGATACGAATGGCAACAATATAATAATCAATAAATAAAATTACTGGAAAAGAACAAACATCAAAACTCAACAATCGAGTCGATGCGTTCAACCAGATTTGTAGGTGCAGACAAAATTCGTCTTTGCACTTTGATAATTTTGTCTTCACCGACATCTGCGGCGTTTTACAAATCTAGAGGAACGCATTGCCTCAAATTGATGTTTGTTCTTTTCCAGAATTGTTCTTTAGATTCACTTCTCAGAAAGAAAATCCAACTTGTCTCAAGATACTTCCCTGACTGAAGATGACAAACTGAAGTCGAAACAAGCCAATTCCGAAAACGATACTTGACTGGTTTTCTAGTCATGATCTCTTTTCGTTTCGTTTTGATCTCTAATCTTTTGCTTTTGCATAAAGGATCGGTTACCACAATCGAAATGTGATGTTTGTGGATTCGTTGCTTTTGCATTTGACTTTTGATCTAGGCGTACGAAATTGCATCTAATCCTAAGGTTTCACCATAACCTTGTCTTATGTTGTGGATCCCCTTTCGGCACTGTTCAGCTTTCGAGCTTTCAGGGTCACATGAGTTTGGCGAAGAAGCTAAAGAGCTAATTTGATATTAAAATAAATATTCATGGGAGTATTGGAGGAATATATTTTATATCGAGGTCAACGATCAGTCCGTATTTTTGAAGGTTCTGGAATCAATTTATGTTAGTGCTAGTCTTCGGAAATAAGGGACATCTTTTATTAGTTATTTTGAATTTCTATGTCTGAACAGTTTTTTTCTTAACTGTCTTCACATAACTTGAATATGTAGGTAAATATAGATTTTTTTTTATTTCAAGGTTATACCTAACACAATTGTTTGTTCTAAATTTCGACAATCGTTTACTGAGAAGCGAAAACATCAACCTTTTTAATTTTTACTGTATCAATGACAAGTAGTAATACGACTCTGTGCACTGATATAACTCACGTTCTGCAAAAAAGAACAGATTTTAAGTAAAAAATTATCAATGAATAGTTACCAATAATATCAAAAAATTCAAAAATCAGAAAATTAAAAATGAATTAGACTTTAAGGCGATTCTTACATCGCTTGGGCTCAAAGCGGACCATCTAGCTAGGTGTTCCGGGCAAGTCATTCATTTGGGGCTCATTTATATTTTATTTTATAATTTGAAATCGTACCGTATTTTGAATTTATTACAATATTTTTTACAAAATTACAAACATGTATATTTGTTAATAATACATTTTACGCAGTCATAATATAGAAAATGTATCTGTAGTGCTTGTCAGTCAGAAATCATTAACTGAAATTTGATTACCATTGGACAAAGCGACCAATCTAGTCAATCTTTAACGTTTTGAAAAATTTTAGTTTGGAAAAATTTTATTCTCGACTTGCAACAGTCACTGGTGTATAGTAGAATACGCATCGATTTGCAGATGTAAACATTATGATTCTTGATAAAATTTAATACTTCCATAGGTATTGCCTTACCGTCTTCGAGATATTGATGCAGACCTAAAATTTCATCGCACAACAAAACAAATCTCTATTTACATTTCACTTAAAGTTTACCGTTAATCTTGTTTGCAATACAGAAATGTTGGAATAGTTGTTCTTTATTGTGATATTTTTTAAGTTAAACATAAAATTTCACTTGACAGAAAAATATTGTGTTTGTTGAAATCTTTCTTTTGTAGATATAAACCCGATATCCAAAACTCGGCTTCAAATCTTTTTTTCCAGTCAGTTATAGGTTCGTCAAGAGCCCTCTACGAGTATACCCCAGCACCCTGGGCGGCCGCTAGGGTCGCCAACCTGTAGTGCCGCTGCTGCTTAGTTATTTTTTAAATAGTCCAGCAAAAAATCCTGGAAAGCTCGTAAATCGTACATTATTTGGGTATTTGTAAAAATTCGGAAAATCACAAAATTTTAATCTTTTTTAAAAATGAATCACTTTTTAACGGACTTCCAAAAAGGAGGAGGTTATCAATTTGTCGCATTTTTTTTGGTATGTATGTTACCTGATTTCTTCTCCTGTGGTGAACCGTTTTGTATGAATATGGTCTTGTTTATTAGAGTATATATCCGTATTGGTGAAACTTCAAATTTTGGAAAAGAATTCTATTTGTAAAGTGATGAAATTTGTGAATGAACACATGCGTGCATGGAAATCGACCAATATCCCTAACATATTGGTCGATTTTTCGAAAACTCCTTATTGATGTGTAGAGTTTTTTAACGTTTAATCTATTAAGGAAGATCCCTGGGAGATCTCACATACTTTTCTGCGACGTGAAACTTGCAGTTTTGCAGAAAATCGCCGAAAATTCCAAAATTCTTTTCAAATATTTCATCGAAATGACATAGCGGACATTTCCTCATAAATATTTTAATTCCAACATGATATTGCGGGAATTTTAGGTACTGGAATTGCGAATTTGAAAATTTTCTATCTACATCTCAAGCATATAGGTAGTAAAGCATAGTATTTTCGGCTTCTTAAATCATTGAGTACCAAGTTCGTTTTGTTTGTATACCAGGAAAATACCTATTTAAATGAAAAATTTTCCATTTTGCGAAGACGGTGCTTTTGGTTGTCACATTCTCCCGGCCTAATGGAAAATTCAGTGACAACACATGTCAAATTCTAAACTGCTCTTTGGTGCGTTTATACACAGGATGTTTAGTTATAGCAAACAAAATCACAAAGTAAAGTGATAGAAGGAGTTGCATTTATATGATGACTGAAATATCGGTAAGACCGTTTAGCAGTATATACACGATGGGTGGAATATAGGGTGGAGTGGACGTTTGGTGGTATAAAAATGTTGGAAAATATGTGAAAATAAAATTATATAGGGTGATTAAAAAACTGTTATATGATATGGAACAATATGATTTGTTTACGTCCAGGATGGTTGAAATATATGTTGAAGCTGAATTATATTTATACAGTGTTATTAAAAAAATATTTCTTTTATAGCCCATAGGAAGTTGCATAAAGTGTGGAGAGGAATTAATGTTACACAGGGCGGTAATATAAAATGTTAAAAATGAAATAATTTGTGGGGTAGCCCACAAGGAGTTATATACTATCGTTGAAATATAGAACGGATTTGACTCCGTAAATATGGGATGGATTCTACTGTGTCCTATAGTTTACAGAAGGCAGCAAACAAATTTATGTTTGTCCGTGGGCAGTCGTATGTACACGATGGTTGGTACATAGGGTAGAGTGGAGTTATCTATAGTTATACAGAGTTGTCAAAAAAAGTTGAAAAAAGGTTACATGGCGTGGTCCATAAGGCATACATATATTTTGGGCATATTAAGTCAAGGCGTTCGAGTACATTTTGTTCGTAAACATTTACCTGTCAATTTAAATGAAAATGTATCATTGTGTAATGTTGAGGCTTTCGATGTTACCTGGTCCTGTCTATTAAGGTTATACATACAAAATAAAACAATCAAGTTTGATGAAGTAGTAGATAAGGACGCAATGAACGATTTTAGATTTTCTTGGCACCGACTTCAAAAATATTCTAGATTGGTAGGTAATTAATTTGTACAGAATCAGCACCTTTTAATGTTTACATTTTTTACTTCCTGGATAGGTACCTAACAATATGGAATGTGTTATTTATTTGCTAGAGTTGTATTTTGTTATAATTATTTTTAGCTTTTTAGTTATAGGTTGAAGTCGGTTATATTTTTTTAAAAAATGTTTTATTTGGGACTGGGTTTCATCTCTTATGTTCTAAAAGCTCAAAAATAGCTTAAAAAATCTTTTTCGTGTATGTAATTCAAGAGCTCCAATATAGCTCACAATTTCCAAGTATTTTAATGTCCTTTCTGTAGAATGGCAGTAATAAATCTACTGACCTGGATGAACTAAACGCCCTCATGTAGATACATCGAGTTATTACGAGTTACCTACGTCCGCGCCTCCGAAAAGATTCAGTTCAGACAGTTCAAAATGAAAGTTTAGAAGAAATTCCTTTGACAAAAAAAAAGCCCAAAAAAAATTCAGAAATGTAATTATCCAACCTAAACTGTCTGATATAATTTATTGATGTGAGAGCTTCTCAATGGTGACCCACATTTACATATTAAACAATAGATGAGTATGGTACTTACATTCTAATTCTCTGTTTGCCATATTTTAAATGAGAGGCTTGAGAGCATTTCAGAAGTCAGAACATTACAAAAAAAGACGACGTTCAGATTATAAAGTAAACATTTATCATTAACACTTTTGAATAATACTTGAGTTTCGAATACCAAAATACTCTATTTTTTAGATCGGATTTAAAGCATATAAGCTTCATTTCAGATGTAATTTCGTCTAGGTATTGGTACTCTCTTCGAGGTGTCATTCCTTTGTACGCAAGACAATATATATTATATATAAATATAATATATATTGTTTCTGGTCGGGAACCTTCATCAGTTGCGCTTCCCACAATTGAATGTCCTCTCGAACACTTCTTTATGCATTTGATGCATTTCGTTAAATTTGAAGACGCGAGATGTAAGACCGACATCTAGGATTTTCAAGAGAATCAGTACACAGAGGTTCCGAATCTGGAGCCGTTCCGTGTAATTGCTGTTCTCCCTTAACTTAAAGGAATGACACCTCGAAGAGAGTATTCAATATCTCTGACAGGTAAAGTAACCTGAAAATTTTATCGTGACATTCTGTCCTAGGAGTTAAGGGAGAACAGCACTTACACGGAACGGCTCCAGATTCGGAACCTCTGTGTACTGATTCTCTTGAAAATCCTAGATGTCGGTCTTACATCTCGCGTCTTCAAATTTAACGAAATGCATCAAATGCATAAAAAAGTGTTCGAGAGGACATTCAATTGTGGGAAGCGCAACTGATGAAGGTTCCCGACCAGAAACAATATATATTATATTTAAATATAATATATATTGTCTTGCGTACAAAGGAATGACACCTCGAAGAGAGTATTCAATATCTCTGACAGGTAAAGTAACCTGAAAATTTTATCGTGACATTCTGTCCTAGGAGTTAAGGGAGAACAGCAATTACACGGAACGGCTGCAGATTCGGAATCTCTGTGTACTGATTCTCTTGAAAATCCTAGATGTCGGTCTTACATCTCGTGTCTTCAAATAGGTATTGGTAACCAAATAGTTTCCGTATTTGATGTCTTTTCTTTAGAGAATTCTTTATTTTAGTAAAAACATCTGTAGTCGTTACCGCTGTGTGTTTGCTTGCGGGTTTCAAATCATCAGGAATATCAAAAACATGTCCATCGGGTGTCTCGATGAGGTTATGCAGATCACATTGGTTTTTCCATCAGATGCCGCTAACACTGTAAACGTGAATCGTAAATTTTCCATTTCTCTTCACTATAAATGTCGTCTTATAAGACAATTACCGTATTTCTTCTCTTTTCAGGAATTTATGACGACAAATTAAACTATGTGTTGCTCTGGAAAACAAAGTTTTATTTTAATTATCACATTTAAAAGAGCACTAATTACATTATCGTAAGGTACAATCATGACCTGGAAAACAAAGAAACGACATTTAAAGTTTGTTTGTCGATCGCTAAAGAAAATAAATAATTTTTTTTAATAGTGAATTCAATGTCAGTCAATACACATCAATGACATTATAGAAAATATCCATAACATAAACATAAAGGGATCCCAGATATTCTGGTACTCCTTTACAAGCATATAGGTACTTCTGGAAGTAGTGTGCAATGCCTTAGATCATTTACTTCTGGAGGTAGCTTCCAAAGCACACATATATCGTGCCAAGAGTAAAAAGAGAGGGTAACAGACAAAGCAAGAGGCTATTTCACTTGCTTGGAAGGTGCCGCCAATGAACTACATACTACAAGTAGCTCATTGTATTCAGGTCCCAATCGAGTGAAATAGCGTCTTGCCCTCTCTATTGTACTAGCCACGAAGTATAGATACAAGGAGTCCGAACGGTATAGGCTTTTCCGCAGTATTTGTGGTATACAATATTAAACCCAAATCATAGTTCTCTTTTCTGCCACTAGCTGCGCAAATGTTCAGGACGTACCGATATTATTATTATTATCAAACGTAAATATGCGCTGTCGAATGTCGAAATTATTAAAATTATAAAACTAAGTATAAAATATTAATGTAATTGTTTAAAAATAGTTTTAATAAAAAAATGGGAAGGTGTTGTGCTGTTCATGGTTGCCTCAGTGGCCGAAAGGCAAGTGGAAATGTGGCTAAAGTGGGTATATTCAAAGTTCCGAAAGTGAGTAACCTAAAAATAATATTAAACATCAGTGTTGTTAATAAATATTGTATTTATAAATTTCCAAATTACTGTAACTTACGGTTATTATTAATAGAAAGAAAATTAATCATCTGAACTTAAATAATAATTTAAACTTCTTTACTATGAAGAGAAATTTCCACTAGTGTATTTGTCAAATCTAAATTGTTTGGTATTTAAATGTTAAACGTCTTTTATTTATAACTAACACGATTAATAAACAATATATTTGATTGTAATCAATTAATTACTTTCCTATTATCAAGCATTGTAATACTGAAATAAATAGGTATTTAACCATTTTTTAATTTATATTTACTACTTAATTTGCAGAAACTATGTTTAAATTCTTTACTTCACTTACGGTTTGTTTAATAGTTTAACACGTAGAGACAAAAGATGAACTATAATTTTAATTCTTAAAGACCTGTTGATAACATTAATTTATTTTCTTAATAAAATTGTTTGCTGTCAGCTGTCAGTATCAACAAGATTACCCGCGTAAGGATTTAAACGAGTACTTCCTCAAAAGTGGCGCGCTCTACCGGCAAAACATTCTGTCCCCTAAAATGCTACCATTTATTTAACATTACGTTCGGACTCCTTGTATCTATACTTCGTGGTACTAGCCTTGGCACGAAATTTGCGCAATGCAGGCCATAGAGCTTCTACTTCTGGAGGTAGCCTGCAATGCACAAATATCGTGCCAAGGCTACAAAAAGAGGGCATTAAAGAAGGCAATAGGTTATTTATCTCAATTGAAAGCTGCTTCCTCTATTGCCCTCTCTTTCTACTCTTGCCACGAGATTTGTGCCTTGAAGGCTACCACCAGAAGTACATGCTCTAAAATGTAGACAACCCCCAGAAGTACATGCTCTAAGATGCAGGCAACCTCCAGAAGTATACGCTCTATATGTAATGCACTTAATAAGGGGCCTCAAAGCATATACTTCATATGACTTTAAGAACACAAAAACATTTCGTTTTATTGTAGGTATTAGGTAGATATTGTCAAAAAAAACTTAATACCACTTTGAAACCAAACAAAAATTTAGTTTCCTTGCAGGTAATTTAATCAGTTATAATTAAATGCCAGAATATTAAATAGGTGAAGTTCTTTTGACTTATTACAATTCAACAAACTTTATATTTTAATTAAAAATTAACTTATATCTACATTATAAGTTCTTTTGTAGTTATATTTAAATTATGACCTACATTACTACACATTAAGTTTAATACTTGATAGTAACGTAAGATTTTATTTTAATTTTCCTGAAAATTATATCCATTACTAAGAATGACAGAAAGAAAAAGAAACAGAGACAGGGCGATAGAGAAAGACGGAAAGTAATTTCGGTTTCATCGATCAGTCCCAAATCACTGCCGTTTTTTTTTAATTTTCATATTTTCAATTTCTGTAGTAAACAGTTTTGATTCATTTGTGACAATTTGGACTTTATACCGTTTAAGTATTTAAGATATTTACACTAAAATAAAGAATAAATTCCAATTTTCAACAAGTCCAGAACCTCGAAACATTAATGACGACTAATGCTTACAAAAGTTACGGAACCAACGACACATTTTAAAAATATTTAATAAGTAGTCAAAAGTGAGTAACACTTTTTTTTTAATTTTGAATGTAACAAAAATTCGGAACACTTCCAATTATGATAAATAGGAATTGCGTTTTAATCTCATGAATCATTCGCTTTACTACACCTTATTCATTTTCGACACGTCATTACGGAATTAACATTTCCTCAAGAATACGCAGTAATTGGAATACCACGAACCGCGTGTATGCATCACATGAACGTTTGATCCCCCACCAAAACATTCGCCTGTAACGCGATTGTTTGCTGTCACGGGCGGTATGAATGTGAACTTTCCCATCAATTCGATTGCAATTTGCTAAAAAATAGTGAGCGACTCGCCATTTTGTCGGGCGCACAGTAGGTCTCTCAAGAACTGTAAGAAATACTTTTTGTTTACGATCTTATATTCAAAGTAATCTAACATATGTTAAAGAAGTAAATAAGATAATAAAAGAAGCTAAATGCAAATTTGAGCAGGAATAGATTGAAATGAACTCAAATAACACCAGGCGTCTATATGAAATTGTCAATAATAAACTAGGTAAAAATAAAGTAAGAAATGAAAATATCAAATATATAGTTGATGAAAATAATACTGAAATACCTGATTCTCAAATAATAGCAAATAAAATGAATCAATACTTCTGTAATATTGGAAAATTAATAAATGTCTTATACTTCCATCTATGAATCCTAAAACAATTTTTTTGTATCCAACTAATAAAAAGGAAGTCGCTATTGTAATAGAAAAAATGAAAAATAAAAAAGGTGCAATAGATGGAATAAGTGCAAAAATAATAAAAGAACTTACTGACTTTCTGATTGAGCCACTAACACATATGATAAATCTTTGTTTTGAATCGGGGAATGGCCTGATGATTTAAAGATGGTTGAAGTTGTCCCTATTTATAAATCGAAAGAAAAATATGAATTTAGTAATTATCGACCTATATATCTCTGATTTCAAAGATATTAGAGAAAATATTGCATAAAAGACTATTGAAATTTATCAGCAAATGTAAAATTATATCAAACAAACAATTTGGATTTTTAAAAAATAAAAGTACCAAAGATGCACTTGCATTTATTGTCGATATAATATTGAATAATCTTGATAAAAGCAAACCTATAGCCATTACTTTTTTGGATTTGGCTAAGGTTTTCGACACTGTTGAGCATAATATTTTACTGCAAAAACTTTATAGGTAGATATGGAATCAGAGGTAACGCATATCACTTGATTTCAAACTATTTAAAAGGTCGACTACAAAGGGTCAGAGTAAACGATACTTTAAGTGAATATAATGACATAAATATGGGTGTTCCGCAAGGGACAATACTTGGACCACTCCTGTTTGTTCTATATATTAATGATTTGCTCAATAGCATGCCTGAAGGTGAAATCATCTCTTATGCAGATGATACAGCATTAATTACAAAGGAAAATAATTGGTTTAAAACAGAAAATAAAGTTAATGGTCAACTAAACGAAATCTCTGAATGGCTTGCTTTGAACGGGTTGTCTTTGAATGTAGATAAAACTGTTTGCATTACTTTTGGCAATTATAAGAATAGTGTACCAAAAAATTTTAATGTACTTATTAAAGATAAAGTAATCAAAAGAGTTGAAAGCTGTAAATATTTAGGCGTTTACATGGACTACAGATTAAATTGGGCTTTACATGTACAACAAATCATAAATAAAACTAAATATCTGATTTACATATTTTATAAGTTATCTAAAATAATGAAGAGAAAGACTCTAATGATTTTTTATTATTCTTTTTTCCACAGTATATTAAGATACGGAATCATAACCTGGGGAGGAGCATACACAAACCAAAAAATATCCTTGCAAAATATACAAAATAAAGGAAATAAATTGGAGTCATAAATTTGATTTGAAAATAGATGAGTACCTACCTATAGAGATGAAATGCATAACTTGAAATTGTATCTGTTTCGACATATTACGACCGACACCACACTACCTTCATCTTGAAATATCGATAGCCATATCTACAGCTTAGTTCTCTGTGTAAGAAACAGGGCCCCAGGTAATACATTAAGAGTATATATCTTTTTTATAGAAAATTAATAAACTAGTAAATAAACAAATGTAACATTCAGTTAATATAATATAAAGGCGGGCCATCTAACTTTTTTTTTGAAAAAGCTATAAAAAAAACTAGTGAATATTTTTCAATTTGTTTTTTTTTATTCGAAAGTACAATCCTTCCGGTTATTTATGGAAAACAATTTCATTCAACTGGCTTCCACGGCTGGCCTCACAGTAGCTAATTCGGCAAGCACGAATATTGTTTTTGAACGCGTCAATTGTTTGTGGATTATCGGCATAACACTTGTCTTTAACAGCGCCCCACAAATAATAGTGTGGCATAACTCAATTGATGGACGCGATGTGTGGCACGTGGCACCATCTTCTTGAAACCAGATGCCGTCCATGTCCAATTCATCAATTTCCGTGAAAAAAAAATCGTTCAACATGGCGCGGTAGCGTTCGTTATTCAGAGTAACAGCTGCCCCTTCCTCATTTTCATAGAAAAATGGGCCGGATGCCGACAGACCAAAATCCACACCAAACAGTCACTGTTTGGGAGTGCATTGGCTTCTCAACGACCACATGTGGATTTTCCGTTTCCCAAATTCGGCAATTTTGCTTGTTAACATATCCACCGAGGTGGAAATGAGCTTCGTCCGAAAAGATGATTTTTCCGTAAAATTCCGGGTCTTCGTTCAAGTGTTCATTGGCCCATTGTGCAAAGCGATAGCGCATTGGATGGTCTGTTGGCTTCAACTCCTGTACCAATTGAACTTTATACGGTGTCATTCCGAGGTCTTTATGTAAAATTCTCCTCAAAGAAGTGCGCGAAATGTGCAATTATTGCGATCGATGGCGAGTTGATGTGCTCGGAGTATCGGCCACACTTTGTGCTACAGCATCAATATTCCCCCGTGTACGCACAGTAGGAGCACGTTGACGTGTTGGTTTGTCAATGAGCAAACCAGTTTCACGCACGTTTTTCACAAATTGTCTCACATACGGAGCGGACGGCATTCTTTTCGGCCTATAGAAGTACGGCATTTTCGCACACATTCGGCAACAACACACTCACTTTGGAAATAATTTTTGAGTATTTCCCAACGTTGTTCAAGCGTATATCCAACCATTTTCGTTCACGACTTCAAACTAATTTTCTGTCAAAACAGATCTGACATAAATGTTATCGTGTTGAAAATGATCGCTAGTTCAAAAAAAAATGTTAGATGGTCCACCCTTTGCCTGTAAAAAACTTGCTTTTTGTTCTAATAAACATTCCAATTCTCTACGATACTTATTTTAAATTAGAGACTTACATCTGAAGTCGGAACAACACAATAAATAAATTAAAAAAAAAATAAAAACCGCCTTCAAAATAAAATTAACTAAAAAGCACGAAATAATTTATGATACAACAATTAAATACTTTTTATGAACTCGGTACCGATCGAAAGTGAAAATATTTTGGGAAGTACATCGATGAGTTGTAGGTACTTCGCAACTTCGCTGATCAAATTGGCACCGACCTCATAAAAAGTATTTAATTGTTGCAGCATAAATTATTTCGTGCTTTTTAGTTAATTTTATTTTGAAGTCGGTTTTTGTTTTTTTTAATGTATTTATTTCACAATTTTTAGTGATGCATTGGCTTAATTGGATGCAGCTTTCAAATCTAATTAACTTTTTCGGTATTGCCTTTACTCAAACCGCAACTATTGATGGCCACTCTCCATAACAATTTTATTCATTATTTTTAAGAACTGCCTTCTGAAGCTAAAACTTCGATCTATATTTAAACTACCTTGTATATATTGCTGCCAATTAGTCACCCATTAAAACTGGTCTATCAGATTTTTAACCATCCTGTATAACTACGCTAACAAAACGCTGGGCAAATGGATGTCATATATACTGACTTTGCAAAAGCTTTCGACAAAGTTCAACATTTAGTACTACTAGGAAACTACAGGGGATGGGTCTATCTGATAATTTGATAAAACTGTTAAACAGTTACTTAGAGACAAGGCAGCAATATGTGGTATTTAGAGGTGTTAAATCTAGAATATATTTCTCAACATCGGGAATCCCTTAAGGCTCGAATTTGGGACTGTTGCTATTTCTTTGTTTTATTAGTGATCTATACCTAAAGCCATATCACATTCACGTTGTCAACTTTTTGCTGATGATTTCAAAATCTATAAAAATATATGTGATATTTCTGATGCTTTACTATTACAGGAAGATTTAGACAGAATATATGAGTGGTCTAAAAGAAATAAATTATCATTTAATTTGAGTAAGTGCTGTGCTGTCTCGTTTACTAAGAAAAAAATGAGGCTAGAGATTTAGGGGTAATTTTTGACAACGGACTTTCATTCAATAAGCATGTAGATTATGTCGTCAAAAAAGCATATAGGATTTATAATTCGTAATTCCTGTAAGTTTAAAAGACTAAGCACATTAATAAGACTTTTTAACGCTTACGTAAGAAGTATCGTCGAATATGCTGCAACTATTTGGTCTCCGATTTATGAAATTCACAAAAATCAAATTGAAAAAGTCCAAAAAAAGTTTTTAAGGTTTATCTATTACAAAAAATCTAGTGAATATTTATTTAGTTTACCATATTCAACTTTAACTACTGAATTTAAATTTAAAAAGCTGGAAAGTAGACGGAAAATGGCATCGGTTCTGATTTTATACAAACTACTAAAAAACGAGATAGACTGCTCTGAACTTCTTGGTAGAATCTCTTGGTTGGTACCACAATATTTTAATAGAAATCACAAACTATTTTTTGTTGCGACGGGGCGGAGTAACTTGGGAAAGTTATCTCCATTAAATATGAATATTTATGTTTAGTAATGAGTTAGGGTCCAGTAGTTTTTACAGAAAAATTATTAAAATATTTTAGATTATTTTTGATTATGATTATATTTTTTGTTGATAATATTTGGTACTTATTGTTGTATTTTTTATATATTTTTATTGTTATGGGAATGTTATAAAAGTTATTTTCTTTATTTGACTTGATGCTATATGTTAATTTGTAAAAATTGTAATCTGTTATTGGGGCTTGCCCTGTTGATTACTTGAATAAATAAATAAATAAATAAATACCCTTTTTAGAGATATTTTGTAACCATTCTGGACAATATAATTTGTTTCCACCTTATATGTCACTACCCCGTATATGCAATTTTTTCTAAGATGTTTTAATCATACTGTATAACTGTAATGTTACTTTGCCACATGTTTCAGATATTTCATATATGCAACAGCTCATGTTATATCTTAAAAATAATGTAGAACAATTTTTTTATCAACACTATTTAATATTTCAACTCTATCATCTATATCAACCATAAATCTATTAATTTCCAAGAAATTTCAACAAAATTGCAACTGCTTATGGAGCATCCTATGTAACATTTTTTAAGTTTAAACTACTTACCTCTGCTCCTCTCTATATTTCAAGTATCCTATCTGTGCAACTGATTATGAGTTACGCTATTTAACATTTTTTCACCATATTTTTTAAAGCTCATTATAAAATATATTTTCTCTTCATTAAAAACATCCTTCATTTTCAAATTTCTTTAACCTTGTTTGAATCACACTGTGCAACTATAACTTGACTTCGCCCCATATTTCAGGTACTCCATATATGCAACAGCTCATGCTCTACCCTATATAACAAAATTCTTCAATTTTTTACCCACACTGTATAATTATTATTCTATTCCACGGTATATTTCAACAATGTTGCATATGCAACTACTTATGGGCCACCCAATATAACATTTTTTCACCATTCTGTATACTTAGAATTCTAGGTTCCCCTATATTCATCTATCCGGTATGTGAAACTGCTTGTAGATCTTAACATTCCTTTTTAATATTTTTTTAACCTTCCCGTATAGCTGTTATCATACACTGCTCAATATTTTAACCATCATCTATAATATGTTACTTGAAAACTTGTGAACTACATTTTTTTTTCAACCCACTTCATTACTTTAATAATAGCACATTCATTTTTATCCACCCTGTATAAATATAATTCCTTTTTATCCTTATTTCACCCACATAGTATATGCTACTTCTTAAGACCCTAACAATATAACATTTTGTTATTCACCCGGCATAAATATAATTCAACTTCACCCGTTTTTCAACTACCTCATATATACAACTGTTTATGGTCCTCTTAATATATCTTTTTCGAACCACCCCGTATGACTTCCCCTTTATTTCAACCACATTGTACATATGCAGCTACTTACGGACCCCTTAATATACCTTTTTTCACGATTTCTTAAATACATGTAATTTAACTATGTTCTAAATTTTACCTATCCTATATATGGAACACCCTTTAAAATTTCACTTTAAATATCAGTTGAATTTTTTTAAGCGAAACATGTTACATTGGCATATTCCTAAATTTGTATGAAGCTAAGCTGATTCAAGTTTCTAATATTTGGTGCATGCAGTGTATTAACGAAAATGGTAGTAGTTTTTCCCCTATATTTGCCGTTTCTGTCAATTTATGGAGATAAAATGTATGCCACATTTTATAAGTCGAACTATAAGCTTTGCAACAAAAAAAGATTATGAAGAATATTTATTTCTCTAAATAATATTTTTTTCGTTTGAGTTCAACTTATGAAGACACACTGTTATAGAAACCAATTGAGAATCTCCACCTTGAAGTTGATTAACGCCATTAAATTTGTGTGCTGACTTAATAAACGATTTTGTAGTAGGTACAAATTATTTTATTTTACATTCAAAATTATTGTCATAAACTATTTTAGAAAATGTATTTGACGAAAGTAAACAACTTTTAAACTTTTCGTTTTCCTTGTGTGCCGCCAAAGTTTGAAATCGTTAAAATTGTACCGCGACAATTAAAAGTTTGAGAATCACTGGTAGGTATATTCAATTAAGGCTATGGCTTTTATCATCCACATAACATATCTTTGCAAAGTAAAATGCATGTTATCAAAAGTGGCACCTAAAAAACGATAAAGTAATTCTAGTCCACATTCCTTGATAGGCAACCACCGAACATGAAAGTAATATTATCTGCCAAATTTAAATCAACAAATACTCAGATCATATTATAATTTGCCTATATTTTAGTTTATTCAAGATATTGTTTATTAAAATTGTTACAAAATGCACTATTTAATAAGAATAACGACGACAGAATAGCACCCACATGGCAACATATCTCACTGAAGGAGTATCCCAATGCTTTTCTCAAAATGTACCAACTATTACAAAAGAAATACAGATCTTTTGATTGTGTTTACATATGATAATTGGGATGCCGGGCTGTAGTAGGTACTAATTTAAATGTTGGATCTCCTACAATCATAATTATATTCTCATGCCCTATGAACGTAATCATAGACTTCTACTCAATAAAACATCAAAAGCAATTACTTACTCGGGGGTCCACCTATTTCTTTGAAACCTTATTTGAAATAACAATAAAGTCTGACTCTATAATTGTTAAGATGAATATTAAGAAAAGTCTATGATGCTATAGATTTAAACGCTGTTTTGAGTAACCCTTATAATTTTTTGAATTGAACAAAGAGGATGCTTGCGATTTGTTTATTATTCATGTCTATTATAAACCATAGGCTGAACCAGTGTTTAATTAAGTGGGTCACAAAAAGACAAGGCTATATTAAAATTACTAGTTTTTACTTGTAGAGGTAAAAATAGAAATTATGTACCTATTTCAAGTAGTATTCCCACAATGATCGACTAAACATCAAATATATAGATTTAAAAAAAAACAAAAACCTACTTCAACAAAAGTAAATTAACTAGGAAGCATGAAATATTTTTTTACTGCAACAATGAAATACTTTTTCTGAAGTCGGTGCTAAGTTGAAAAGCGAAGTTTGCGAAGTACAACTTATAAATGTACTTTTTACATCTTAGCAAAATTCCTATTTGCTGATAAACCTCGCCTAGTTCAAAAAGTGCCATGTAATGATTACAGTATAAGTTTTAAACCATGCAAATTTTTTTCTATTAATATTATTCATTGAAAAAATTGTTTGAATTATGAAGACACACTGTATATACAGATTAATTGAAAATCATCACCCTGAAGTTAACTAACTGACATTTATTTTGATTGATCCAAATTCTTGTCAATTTATTGTATAAGTTCCGAACGGAAACATTCCTATATTTTTATTTATAATGCCAGCACCTCCACCAACTACAAGTATACTATATACTATACTAGGTATATAATAAAATTTTCTAAAAAACGGTACAAGCCATGTTGAAAAATATGGGACCACTTTGGGATCCAGTATAAACGGTCGAAATTCCTTGAGACGTTTTCGAGTAATCGCTGAACACACATAAAAAACATAGATGCAGACGAACTGAGATTCGCCTTCTTTTTGAAGTGGGTTAAAAAGGGCAACAGAGTAGTATGCTTGTTGATTAGAGAAGCACTAAAGAAACATATTACAGATTGGGAATCAATTAACGAAAATCTTATGAGAGTCATCAATACAACGTAACGATATTCTCCGCCTAACTTAGTCTCAGATAATGCCACTAGAACAGAAAAAATGATTTTATCGAAACCCAGAACTGTGACATGTCAAAAATTGGAGACTCTTTTAGTGAAGAAATCAGAAATGATAATGAGGAAAGACATGGACATATATTTCCAATATTAGAGCTTCACACGAGAGCGAGATTTTTCTCGTTCGTTTTTTTGGAAAATATTATGGGCGATACCGAGACCACATACAGTGCAACCCGAGATTCTCATTTATGGTCTCCTTAATCTCTTTTATGAAGTTTTTATTCCAAAAATTTAGAAAAAGTCTACATAGAAAACAACATATTTTACAGCCTATAAAATCTGGTGACCATCTGTGAAATATTTTATTGTAAATTTTAAAAAGACTCAATAACCAAGTATGATTTTTCACATTTTTACTTTAACCTGTTAACGCTTCTTATATTTACCTTACTCTCCATTGAGTATACATATGTGTCAATATTAAACTAGGGAGTAATAAACGTATATACTATTAAAAGCGTTTCTTGGGCTTCTACCTGGCAGATTTTCTTATATACGACTGCTGCCATTATAAATTCAATACTTAAGGGACAACTTATATTGCTTCTAAATTACGATATTTTGAAAATTTTGTCTGCATTTGTACATCTAGAGAATTTTTTTTTGTTTTTTCATGTATTTCCTGTAGTAAAGATGTGAACAATTATTGTATACATCTGTGGAAGTAAATATAATAGAACCGGTCAAATGTTTCAATTATTTTGTAGAGATGCAATTTATGTCAAACTGCGTTACCAGAAATTGACAAAACAGGTACATCATTGAAAGATGATGTGACGCAAGCGTTATTATGTTTAAATTCTTGATCATAGAGTAATTTAAAAGATAAAATTAACACATGAAACAAGCAGCTGAAGAAGCATTAAGGAAAAGGAGAGACTCAAAAGCATAAAATAATGGTGAACTTTAAAGATTGAAGGACTAGTAGGTAACCCAAAAAAGGAATTATATAAATAATGGTGAAATACTAAAAAGGAAGTAGGTCTAGGAAATTACAAGGAAGCAAAAAAACTACTAAGTAAAAAAATCAACAACAGAAAAAAGGAATATGGACCAGAAAATGCCAAGAAATCGGAATCCTGGACTAATACCAACAGACGAGTGGAAAACAAACTGTAAAAATTTATTAACTGAACACAGACGGGAATATGAGGAAATGCCAGAAAAAAATGAAAAATCTCCAGGAAAGAGAGTAATAAATACTGAACTCCTAAAGAATGGAACCACTGAACTCTGAGAAAACCTTGCGTATACTTTCACATAATGTATTAACGAAGAAGATATACCAGATGATTGGAAAAGGTCTACAGGGTATCAATTTATAAGAACGGAAATAAACTTAAATGTATCAACTATATATGACTTTCAGTGGCTAGCTCTATTAGTCGGGTATATGGAAGAATTATAAGAAATAAATTGAAAGAGGACCATCATAGTTGTGAAGATGAAGAGCAGAGTGGATTCGGAACAGGAAGTTTAAGGCCTGCCAATGTTCTTAGCATAAAACGAGTTATTGAAAAAATATCAGCAAGAACACATTCAGTACTTATTGATCTTCAGAAGGCATACGAAAAAGAATTGTTCAGGCATAGAAGTTCAATTTGCGGATGATCATGGGTAAGTGCTAAATATGGAAGACTCAGTACATGTGTATAGAAGCAGAATCATCTAATATGGAGCTGGGTAACAATGAAAACACAAAAATATATAATGAGTTGTTTGAACGGCATTATGTGGACAAATATAGAAATGAATAGAACACTGAAAGATAGAACATATACTACAATGATTAAGAGCACACGAGTTAGAAGTTAGAAGCCACTGGAATGGATGGCCTAAGAACATCGGCCAGAATATTTAAATAGTGAGAAATCGAATTGACGTCATCAAAAAAACAATGGGAATACAAGAAACGATTTAAACATATATAGAAAAAACTTGGTTTGGACATATCCATATAATGACGGACAAAAGGCTACCGAAAAAAATTATGAATGGGACACAACCAGAAAGAAGGAACAGAGGCAGCCCAAAAAGGAAATTGATAGAGGGAATAAATCGAAGTATGAGTGAAAGAAGACTTACAAGCCAGGACTACGAAAACAGAAAGCATTGGTAAATGAGCACCGGACAGCGTCGTAGGACGCTTTAAACCGATAGATGAGAAGAGTAGCTTGCTGAAAGTTGTTAGCAAAATTTTTGTTTAAATGCTACGTACATACTAGTGAAAAAATCTAATTTCACCTAGATCTATTATTTAAAGCGGTGCCCAATTGTTCCGGACTAAATGTTGTCTTATATATCCGTTTCGAAAAGCATGATAGGGAATTTCTGTGTAATATTTTAATTTCTAATTTTATCTCTATTATCTATATATAAATAGTCAAACAACAAAACGGTTAGGTACCATTTTTTCCTCTAGTCCTCAGCCGATTTTCTTTATTTTTTTTTATTAGTAGCTACTGACGACCTTCAGTGCAGAATGCTAAAATTAATCCGTAATATTGGTTCATTCATTAAATAAAATATAATAAAAAAATCATTATTTACGTCCATACTGTCAATGCCAAACAAATATTAGTAACATTGCAGCCAGATTGCTTGGAGAGAAAATCTTAAGATGGATTGACCACAATGTGAAAGACTATTAATTAACAAATTAATCAAAAAACCAAAAAATTACTGGCTTTTATAACAACCTGACTGTTTTTTAAGTAAAATAAACATTTTTATTGTCTTTTCAGTTCAATAAATTTGTCCACATGACGTGAATAATTTTGCTCATTACACCTACTTTCTGATTTCTCCTCAACTTTATTTCCTATAAAAATAGACTTTTGAAAAAACCCAATAATGTTTACAATTTGATGAAATATGGTCGGACTTCGACTACTGGGCGACCACTAGTAGGTTTTAAATGACTAAGGTCTGATTAAAATTAAGCATTCTAAAAATCATCATCATCATGAAAAAAAGCATTACTCATGGAAAACTAAGTATCTTTTGTATTATCTCGAAAATTGAGGATAATAGGTTTGTTCATAATAAGCAGTTGCCAACGATTACAACGATTTGACAAATTTTATGCGAATCGATTGTTGTCACACTCACTGTCAACATCGTGAATTCGCCTAGAATTTTACAAACCGTTGGAGTCATTGGCAACTGATTACTATGAACAAATCTAATACATAAAAATATGAACTGATATTTTAATTTAATTATCCACTACGAAGTAAAATCTAAAACGGTTTGATTCCGAGTAATTTTAATACTACAATCTAAGTTTGTGCAATAATAAACTTTTCACATTTAAAAAGCTCTTATTAGAATTTCTCTTATTTCCATAACTTACTTGGAAGCTATTAAGCTTAGTATTGCTTGAAAAAATATTCAGCTAGTGAAACGCAAAAATATAAATATGTTACTAAATTATTCCTAAATCCTAAATCGAATTCCTTATGTTTCAGTGCGAAAATGTCGACCAGTGTCTGAACCTACCTACGGACCCTCTCATTTTTCAACCCTCCCCCGCTATTTGCACCCCGAGTCCTCGCCAATTATCGAAAACTCGACGAACAGTAAGTCATATAATAAAGAAATGGGCATAGAGAAGCGAGAGCGTCGAAAAAGGGGCCAAACACGTTTCTCTTTATTCTGCGGCCAAGCGAATATATGCGAACGAAAATCTCAGAAAAGAGAAAATTCCTCAATTCCACCCCCTGTGTCGGTCACCATATAGGGATGCTGACAGAGAGGGTAGGGGGTGGTTTAGGATTAGAGTGCGTAAACTGCTATACACCTCCTTTGCCAACGGCAAGTTTACAGCGTGTGCCCCAGTTGCAGTGACGATTGTAAAGAATACAATAAGGTTCGGAAAGATTTTGATTGGCGTTTTTACCTGGGTTTTAAAGAATCTTTGGTCAGTTTCGCAGACTTTCAATTTCATTGCCTTCGACTTGTTTCGTAGCCCCAAGTTACCACCAGTTCTAAAGAATGAGTTTTGTTGTGTAAATGACCATGTTTTAAATTCCTCCATTGCGCAAAAATTGTCCAGTGATTAGTGATTGTTTTGCCGTCTCGAAGCTCTATCGAAGGTAAAAATAAGTGATAACTTCTTAACTAAATAATTGTGAATAATTCTACAAGTGTTATATTAGGTTAACAAAAATTTTATTATAGATTTTGAAAAGATTACCGCTTGAACGGTTGTAATTAGAAACCAAATATAT